>JARYGA010059479.1:0-31873 GCA_030545235.1 Helianthus tuberosus | reverse complement strand
AAACTTATGCCTCTGAATGATCATATACAATGAATATATTCTTAAACGAGTGATTAATTGAATATAAGAAGCAGTTTATGAAAATAATCAGAAGATTATAAATTACAGGGGTTAAACGTGTCAACATGTTAATTCTTACCTCTGAGTAACCTTTTAACGAACCCGAGGCTTCTAAATATTCAAATATACTCTCAAGAATAAGTGGTATAAATTTCACGTGGTTTCGAGATCGTTATACAAGTTTTCAAGACTTTGGGTGAAAAGTGTCAACATGATGAAACTTGTGTTTATAGTGATATTTAACGAAACCGGGCCTAACGGAGTTTAGTTATACTCCCTTGAACCTCTACAAACTAACTACAAGGGCCTTATATGCCAAAAGTTAGGTTAAATAAGGTTTATAATGACCAGGGACTGAAACTGCCATTTCTGAAACATTTTTAACCTGAACAACTGGTTTACGCGGGCCGCGTAAACCTTCTTCTGATCCTACGCGGGCCGCGAAAAACACCCAGATCTGCGAAAACTTGACACCTGCATGTTTCAGCCTGTTCCACCGCCTTAGATGCCTGAATTTCGATACTTGGGGCTTATTGTCGGTTTTAGAATACCACTAGGACACCTGGGGTGATCCTAGGAGCCTCCATTACAGCTGCAAATGATCCAAATGCTTGGAAATTAGTATATAAGGAACCTTAGTCTAAATGTTCATATGCACTTTCATTTGCAACAACATTCAAAATTCACTTCTGGAGCTAGCAAGCATTAGGAGAAGATTGTCAAGTGTAGAAAAGATAGCAAGGACCTTAAGTAAGAGTTTTAATCCTTGCTTAATCCTTTTAATTAACTTAAAAACTGAAAAGTCAAACATATCGTAATTAAGCTTTGACTTTTGGTTTAATTATAAATGGTTTAGCCACTGACCAAAACAAAAGTGGTTGTGGAACCATATTAAGGTAGGTGATTAACCCTTAAAAGGGCACCTCCTAATTATTTCGTTTGACTAGTTAATTGTCGGGTCAAACTAGTTAGTCAAAAAGTCAAACTGGACAAAAAGTTTAAAAATAATTTAAACTAATAAAACAAAGGTTCTAAATTATATTTTAACATTCTAATGACTTGGTAATTAGTATTAGAACATGTTTAATCAGGTCTAACCCGACAATTATCCGTCTAAGGTCAATTTATAACCGAAAGTCGCAAAAGCTTGACTTTTACTTTGACTTTCAGTTCTGACCCGTTTAAGCTTAATTCTCCCATGTTTTAAGCTTCCATTAGGACCACATTATTCAGTAATATAACCCTCTGGAGTTATATTGCTTGGTCCTTAGTAGTTTGAATTATATGCTCTTGTTTGTTAATATGCTTAAAAATGCCGTAAATGCCCTTTTGACACATAAATGAGATTTTTAGAAATGTGAGAGGACAAAAACCTTTGTTACTAATATATAAGCTTGTCCCAAAAATTTGACATCAGTTCTTGGTCTCAAATAGGAGTTATGCTCGATATCGTAATTAGAAGCTTTTTGTTAATTAAATTGCGATATCTTGCATAAGACATGTTTAAACTTGGATTTTGAACCAAAACTCATTACCTACTGTTAAGATATTATTTTTAGGGAATATTAAGATTTTTGGTCAGATTATAATCTGTTTAAATCATAGAGTTCTTGTGTAATTCGGTAAATGACGGTAATACCCTTTTTATGCATAAAATAAGATTAACAAATGATTTGAATGCCAAAATTTTTCCTACTGATTTTATACATTAAATAAATTATTTTGAGCATTTAAAACTTATCAAAATCTCATATTTACATAAACATCTTGATTATCGTCAATTAGCAAGTTTTACACTATTTAGGTGCATAGTATGGTCTAAAACCATATTTAGCATCTAAGACTTGTTACCTACTGAATTTTTAAACAAATTTCAATATTATTACAGTAGGTATATGTTATAAACTCAGATTTCCAAAAATGTCCTTAAAAGCATATGTGAAATAACCAAAATGCCCTTTCGGGGAATAGTTTGGCCATAAATGGTAAACCTCACATATATGTAGTATCTTACTGATGTAATGAGATAAAATAAATATTTTTACTGATTACCAAAGACCAGAACTTTAGTTTGTTATAAAATCTCTTTTATAATTATTAAAATGACTAAAATGCCCTTACGGGACTTAATTTGGTTTTAATTACTTTTTGGGCATATATGTTAACATCCTACTGATGTATTAACATATTTTAAGCATAATAACATTTAAGACCTGTATATAATTTATTTGGTTACCTGTCACGCATTTATGCGTTCGTATCGGTTTATGTAACTAGTTTACGTAAAATAGCCGAAACGGGTTTAACCTTATCATTAAATCCTCAAATTCCAGAATGTGTTTAGTTTACCCATATTATACAAGTATCCAAGCTTGTCGGGTCTAAACCACATTCTATTCCGGTCTCCGCTTAATCTAGCGTTTAGAACCTTAAAGTTTTTTCCTAGCTAGCCTGTCTAAGTCTTTGACTTAATTAAAGACCCGTTAGCATCCTAATAGGTTATTAAACCTTCTATACAGATTAAGTAGCATCCAGTAGAAGGTATCATCATAAAGCTTTAGGATTTTACGGCTGAGTTACTTTTCACATTTAGCTCTGGTAAATACTTTTAACTTATTTTCCCTTATACGAGCTTGGGATGTGGTATTATAATAATACCACTTGGTCGGGTATGAAATCATTTAATCGGATTGTGATTAATAAATTTACATAACCCATTTTAATCTCTCTTGTTTGATAACATAAACATTGGGGTAAATACGACTGTGTCCTGGATATCCTCGGCTCATTTCATTTGAAAATGGCCACGACCTATGCACGAGGTGTAGGCATACACCTGACAGATGCAAATGCTAAATTATAAACCCACATGTTGGGGATAACTCCTTTGTGGGTTCTATAAGTGGTGAGTCGGTTAATCATGACCGGCTTCCAACTGGCCCCAAATTGTATGACAAACATGTAAATCTGTATACTAGATTATCTTGAAATAATTGTCCCAAGTTATAAATGATTTGTGCCTTGTGCACATAAATCAATTTTCATAAATGTTTTCAAATGAGTCAGTTAATTGTATTTACCACTGTAAACTGATGTATTTTCTAAAGACTGATTGACAGGTACATCTCGTAAATAGGCTGGAGCTACTAGGTGTCATATAGGAGGATCTTGCAAATCCCTAGATACCTGAAGTCTGTTATTTTCCGTTTCTTGTATTTTGTTTATGATCCGCCTGTGGACCTTATTACAATCCAGTCTGTATATTCTTTCATTCGGACACTCAGACATTATGGTTTGTAATAGTTTATTCACCAAGCCTTCCGCTGTGCTATTATATTGTGTGTATTGACTATGATGATATCAACTACGTCACGATACTCCCCGCCGGGCCCATCGGTAATATGTGGAAATATCGTGGTGTGACAGGTTTGTATCAGAGCCAATATTGAGTGAATTAAACACTTACCTTTTGTGTTTAATCTCAATGACACAATAAGCATATTCCTTAGACTTCCGAGTCTAGGCTAATGAACTAGGATTTACTCTTAACTTTCCTTTTATTGGTTATGTTATATTTACTTATTTTGACAGGTTTTACCAATAATGTCGCCACGTGTACGAGGCAAAGGAAAGGGACCAATGATAGGAGGGCCATCAGGCCACGCGGGACCCTCCCATAGGCGTACTCCGTCAGCGACTTTCTCTAGTTCCGACTCTCGGGATCATTGGAGTCAAAACTTCGAGCCGGCGAGGAATTCTGTTTCGCTAGGATCCTCACCTTCGGATCCTCCATACTTTGGGCTACCCATTCCTGACGAGCCCCAGCATTCCCATCACTCTCAAGAATCACAACATTCGAACCAATCTCACCACTCTTTACACTCCCATTCTTTCCATCACTCCGATTCCATTTATTCCACAGCTCAGTTCAACCCCGACGACTATGTCAACAATCTTTTTGGTTTCAATCCCTTAGGAACCGAAGATCACTTCTCCCAGGAGATGGAAATGGATGACGACCCTGATCCAGAGCTGCAAACCGGAACACCGGGTCACCCAATCAGCATCTCTAACGGTTCTCCGTACCAAGGATCGCCGTACCAAGGGCCTGATTCATTTGCCGAAAGGTGGGCCAAGTATGAATGGAATTCACTCCTTCATATCATAACTCTCTTGCTCAACCTCCTTTGAATGAACCGTATCTTCAAGCGGTTACCCCACCACCACCACCAGTTGAGGAACCACCTCAACCACCTCCCGAGCCGCCTAGGCGAAGGAGGAATGCACGAATGTCTGTGCATTGGGGACCACGCTTCAGTTCCCCTCATGGTTCAAGCTCATACCCTCCTATTCCCGAGGACCCCCAAACGGGTGGACCCTCGCAGGCGGTGCCGGAAAACAATCCCCCGCCAGTTTCTTATGCACCACCGCCACCGCCAGTGGGTTTTGACAACCTAATCCCAACATACCCAGGTTCATCTGGGTATAACCCATCTGGATATCCAACAGATTATGGAACCCATGATCCATATCTTACTGAGGCACAGTATTATGCACTTTATCCTTCTTCTTACCCACTAGTTTACCCAACTGGATATCCGGTGCAGGGGTATCAATACCCACCTTACCAGCAACCTCCTCCTCAACATGGGCAAACTCAGGAGATTCTGCAGAGGTTAGACAGAGTTGAGCTTGAAGCAGATGAAACCAAAAAGAAGCATAACAGCTTTCTCAAGGGCCTTGCGAATCTCATCAAAGGCAAAAAGAAATAGGAAGTTGTTTATTTTGTCTTGTATTGTCTTTCAATCGAGTCCCTGGGAGGACATTTTTATTTTCAGTACCGAGTCCCTGTGTGGGCTTATTTTCTATTTCTGTAGCCCCTACGTGGGCAGTGTGTTATTTCAAGTCCCGTTTAGGGCATCTTTGTACTAGTTTTATGGTTTAATGAAGTTCTTTTCAGATTTTAAATATGTATTTTATTACATCATCATGCTATATCATTTCAATTTTAAATTGATCTGCCAAAGAAATTCTTAAGGGTATAACCTAGCCAAAATATTAATGGCAATGATGGTACAACCTTTTTAAGAAAATAACTCCCTGTTAACATCTGAAAACATGTTAACATTCCTGGTTGTGCGGTACGAGAAACCACACAAACTTCCAAAAGTACTTGGATCTTTCCAAATCATTTTCATAAGCCTATATGATCAATGTGAATCATGGATAATAAACATCAATATGATGTATACACCTAAAACATCCATTTGAGATATATGCTTTTAAGCAAGGGTGTATAATGACAATGATGGTTTGTTTTACAAACTTCTTGTCAAAAGGGAAATAAACTATTTTAACCCTTAAAAGATCACTGATCAAAGAGATCATTGGTTATATTTTAATCGTCTTTGTGACAAGGCTTTTGTGCCATCTAAATGTCCTTCGAGACGAGCCTTGTGCTCTATGATAATGTCCTATATGACATTGACAGTTGTGAATTATATTCCCCTGTCTAAATAAATATAAAGGACTATATCCTATTGATTGTTATTTATTACTTAAAATGGTCTATATGGTTTAATAATACCATGACCATCTAGTCATCAATACGATGATTCATTATATAATTTAAATATATCATTATTGTTGATATAGTACTCAAATCATGGCTGGCTCTGATGAAGCAAACAATCATCCGCGAGAAGAAAACAATAATGAAGCAAGAATAAATCTTACAAACGCTGAATTGCAAGCAATGATTGATACCGCAGTTGCTCAAGCGGTGGATAAAATATTCAAGGAACCGAGTCATGTTCGGTCCAAAACTCCTACAAAACCCTTATCGCATTCGCATGCATCAAAAAGGGATGAATCCCAGCATTCATCCAACTAGAGATCTGAATCTCAGAAGGTTGTGTTAAACCAGACTCCCAGGTACACCAAGGGGTGTACCTATAAATACTTCATCTCCTGTAAACCGAGGGATTTCACAGGAGAAAAGGGAGCAATCGACTGCATGAAGTGGTTATATGAAATGGAGACTGTAATTGACATCAGTGGATGTGCTAAGGAAGACATAGTGAAGTTTGTGTCTCAATCTTTCAAGGGCGACGCCCTCACTTGGTGGAAAGCATTGGTACAGTCCACTGGAAAGGTTCCTCTGTATAACCTTTCGTGGAATAAGTTTGTTGATCTTGTGAATGACACTTACTGTCCTCAACATGAAGTCAAGAGAATAAAGACTGACTTCCTCACTTTGGTGATGAAGGACTTGGACTGTAGGTCCTATGTGACCAGTTTCAACTCAATGTCGAGGCTTGTACCATATTTGGTCACTCCTGAACCCAAACGTATTGCGCGTTTCATCGGTGGTCTAGCCCCTGAAGTGAAAGGAAATGTCAAGGCTTCTAAGCCTACTACATATAGATATGCTGTGGATCTATCTTTGTCCCTTACTCTAGATGTTGTGAGGAGTAGGGTAAAGAAAGCTACTGATGACGGGAAGAGGAAGAGGGCGGAAGACAAGTCCCCTCAATCTAACAAGAAGAACAAAGGGAACTTTAGTTCAAAGAAAGGGCAGTCAAGTGACAAGCCCAGGTGCAAGACCTGCAACAAAAGGCACTTTGGAAAGTGCAACCAAAACCCACAAGCTAAACCATGTGGGATTTGCAAGAAGAAAGGGCACAAGTCTGTAGAGTGCCGAAACATCAAGGATGCAACCTGTTACGGTTGCAATGAAAAGGGGCACATCAAGACAAATTGCCCCAAGAATGCTAAGAAGCCCAAAGAGGCGAAGAAAACGAATGCGAGAGTTTTTCAGATGAATGCAAGGGAAGCGGTGAATGACGAGAACGTCATAACAGGTACCTTCCTCATTAATAATAATTATGCTAGAGTCTTATTTGATTCAGGTGTTGATAAGTCCTTTGTAGATCATAAGTTTTGTAAATTACTGAATCTGCCTATTAAGACTCTAGACATAAAATATGAGGTAGAGCTTGCTGATGGTACCTTAGAAACAGCCTCAACTCTTCTTGGTGGATGTTTCATATCCATTAAGACTCATTCTATCCCGCTATCCCTCTTGCCAGTGAAATTGGTTGGGTTTGATATAGTTTTGGGCATGGATTGGTTGTCGCATAACCAAGCCCAAATTGCATGTGATAAAAAGCTAGTTGTTATCAAAACCCCTTCTGGTGAATCCGTCACTATTCAAGGAGATACGCAATATGGTTTTCCCAACAATGTGTCTATTCTCAAAGTATCAAGGTGTCTAAAGAACGGATATGTCATTTACATGGCTCAAGTGACAGTGAACGACCCAAAGCCCAAGATTGAAGATATTCCTATTATCTTCGAGTATCCTGGTGTCTTTCCTGAAGAATTACCTGGATTACCCCCTGAGAGGCAAGTAGAGTTCAGGATAGACATTCTGCCATGATCTGCACCTATTGCACGAGCTCCTTATCGTTTAGCGCCTACTGAAATGAAAGAGCTCAGGACTCAATTGGATGACTTACTGGAAAAGGGTTTCATTCAGCCCAGCTCTTCGCCTTGGGGAGCTCCAATATTGTTTGTGAAAAAGAAGGATGGATTAATGCGCTTATGCATCGATTACCGTGAGCTAAACAAGATAACGATCAAGAATCGTTATCCCTTACCTAGGATCGACGACTTATTTGATCAGCTCCAAGGACCGAGCTTCTTCTCGAAGATTGATCTGAGATCTGGGTATCATCAACTCAAGGTTAGAACTGAAGATGTTCCAAAGACAGCGTTCAGAACAAGATATGGACATTTCGAGTTTTTAGTGATGCCTTTCGGGCTCACTAATGCGCCAGCAGCATTCATGGACCTCATGAATAGAGTCTGCAAGCCATATTTAGATAAGTTTGTCATTGTTTTCATAGTTGACATACTTATCTATTCTCGTAGCCAAGTTAATCACGAGAAGCACCTTAGATGTATCTTAGGATTGCTTCGGCAGGAGAAGCTGTTTGCTAAATTCTCCAAGTGCGAATTCTGGCTTCGCGAAGTCCAATTTCTTGGACATGTCGTTAGTGAGCGTGGCATCCAAGTGGATCCCGCCAAGATAGAAGCCATTATGAACTGGGAAGCACCAAAGACACCAACAGAGGTTCGCAGCTTTCTGGGTTTAGCTGGTTATTACAAAAGATTCATTGAAAATTTCTCAAGAATAGCTGCACCATTGACTTCCTTGACCCGTAAGAATGTGAAATATGTTTGGGGTCCAAAACAACAAGAATCTTTTGAGACTCTTAAGCAGAAACTAAGTAATGCTCTGGTATTGACGTTACCCGAAGGAATAGAAGAGTTTGTCATGTATTGTGATGCGTCACACACCGGTATGGGGTGCGTACTCATGCAAAAGGGCAAGGTGATTGCCAATGCATCACGACAACTAAAGGTGCATGAAATGAATTACACCACCCACGACTTAGAGTTGGGTGCCGTTGTATTCGCACTAAAGTTGTGGAGACATTATTTGTATGAAACAAAATGTGTGATCTATTCAGATCACAAAAGTCTCCAACACTTATTCAATAAAAAAGAGCTCAATATGAGACAGCGCCGCTGGATGGAAACTCTAAATGATTACGATTGCGAAATTCGCTACCATCCAGGTAAAGAGAATGTGGTCGCTGATGCTCTAAGCCGAAAAGAAAGAGTTAAACCTATCAGAATAAATGCCAAGAGCATTGAACTGAAGAATAGCCTGAATGAAAGGCTATTACCTGCACAGAAGGAAGCTGTTTTGGAAGCTAACCTTCTGAATGAAAAATTAGGTGTAACTGCTGAACAATTAGCACCTGGCAAGGATGGAATCCTTAGAATGAATGGAAGAATTTGGGTTCCTATTCATGGAGGACTTCGAGATGTAATCCTCCAGGAAGCTCACAACTCCAAATACTCAGTTCACCCTCCAGGTGACAAGATGTATCAAGATTTGAAAGCAAATTATTGGTGGATAGGTTTGAAGAAATCTATTGCCACACATGTAGCTAAGTGCCTGACTTGTGCTAAGATTAAATCTGAACATCAAAAGCCATCAGGTCTACTACAACAGCCAGAACTACCCACATGGAAGTGGGAAATGGTAACCATGGATTTTATAACCAAGTTACCTAAAACAAGGCACAAAAATGATACCATATGGGTTATAGTTGATAGACTGACTAAGTCAGCATATTTCTTACCCATCAAGGAGACTCATAGCTCTGACAAGTTAGCCCAGTTGTACGTGGATAAGTGTAACACCTGTCTAATTATTTAACGATTTTCGTTTAGTTTGCGAAAATAGACATGACATTATATGTAAATACTGTCGAAAAATATGGGTGAATTAAAACTTATACAAATTGAAAATGATACAATTTAATATCTACAGAATTTTCGTTCAAGATGACGACGAAACAACGTGCGGAAGCTTTAAGGTCGTGTGTTCGGTTCGTTACGCCGCTCGAATGTCATCCGGAAGCTAGCTACAATCACCTAACACCCAAAACCAACATGAAGGTTAGTTTTGGTAGCTTAGAAATGTGTTTAAACAAGTTCCAAACATCAAACAGTTTAAGAAAGTAAGTTTTCCAAATGTGGTGTCTCTCGCGTGTCGCGAGAGATTTTAGCCCATCTGTCGCGTGTCGCGACTTACGCCGCGTGTCGCGATGTCACCAGGGTCACCTGCCGCGTGCCGCGGGGAGAACCATTTTCCAGCGAGAACATTACTGAAACCTGCAGATTTGCCCAGCTATGGTTTTAGTCGAAGTATGAACTTTAAAGTGCCATAACTTTCAATCTAGACGTCCGTTTTACGCGATTCTTTTTCCTACGCGACCATAATTTAATTCTCCATCTAATGGAGTTAAAATCCAACATCCGACATAATAAAATTTCAGACTTTTAACTCTTCGGTTTATTACCCTTTTTGCCAACTTTTGACCCGTTCGTGATTTCACCATCAAACGTGTTTATTTGACCCTTATATCACATATACTTCTTCAACTTAATGTTATCTATCATATTAGATTCTAATTGCCGGTTTATTACACCAATTAAACTCGTTTTTACTTGTATGCCTATTTTGACCCGTTAAGGGTATTTAAGCACTTTCGAGCCTAAAAACGCTTTCGATTGCTTCTAGCATTCCATCACCACATTTCTTACCCTATTATATCCCACCACGACTGTATTTAAGGTGGGTTTATTGTGGTGATCTTATATGACCCAAATTTCACCTCTCGAATCATTATTTTACGGCAAAACTCAAATAGTGCCATTTGACTAAATATAATACCTCTTTCAGCTTCTATACTTATTCTAAGTATGTATCTTAACATAGAAATCGTTTCCAAACAACTTTTAAAGGTTGTTTGTTCGAATTAGCCAACATGGGCGTTTTAGTCCTTTTTAGTCTTTCAATTATGAAAAGGTCCTTTGAGGGCATGTTTGACCCATAATTCTTCTTTTAAGTTATGATCTTGTTCGAAAAGTCATTATGCTTTTCGAAACGCCATGACCCTCTTTTAAAACATTCGGTTTACCCATTAAGTAACCCATTGTCTATCTAAGACTTCATCTAATGCTCGTTGTACCTTGTGTTCTAAATGAGTAGTTACTCTATTACACATACCTGGCTCGGGTCAATGTATTGACCCGTTTTAATGCCTTGCTATAATATTCGATAAATATTAGCGATGCAATTATCATTTCCACATTTATTCCTGAAATCATATAACTCGACAAGAATCATTAGTAGCTATTATCAAAGGGTGGTATCTTCACCCTTTGACCCGTTTGGTCTAATTGACCAATTATTTTAGCGAGATGACATGTATTTTTATCTCGACTATATGACTCGCTCCGATTTACATCGTGCGGTCGTTTTGCTTATAATTCATTTCTTAATACTTTTCGGCCTATTAAGGCTTACTTCTTAAGTGTCCTTTAAGAACAATAGTTATGGTCGACGTGTGACCAATTTACCGTTTTACCATTATGGTTTTTTTGGTTAACCCTATAAGGTAACCGTTTAAAAGTTCATTTTCCATTTGTCTTAAAATGATCGAATTACCGATTTAACCCCTTTTTAACTATCAACATGATTTCTTATCATGCTCGACTACCTTGTTCCGTACGTCTACACGCCGAAACATCATACCTCAACTATGTATTTATCTTATTCGTAACTTAATACGATAAGAGAATGTTCTAAACATAAGACTAGTGTAAGCCATACTTACCTCGCATCCGAATTACGCTTTTCCTTCATTCTTGATTCGTTTGACCCGCTTCTTTCCCCAAGCTTTCACCTAGCTTGCCAAGCGTTAAACTATCATTGAAATTGTAAGATGGTTAGGTTAGTCATAATCATTTACAACTAAACCATCCTACGCTCTTATGTCGAATTTATCATTCGATCCTACACTTGGTCGGTTTGATTTTTTTTAAAGTCAATCGACTTATCGACTTATTCAATGCACATTTGTCCTATTGAATTTCACTTAGGCATTTCCTCCGAACCTTTAACGAGCTTCAAATTTTACACACTAACTACTAGGTAACATGATTTCAAGCATCTATATCACGATCTTTATATCATACTAAACCCATTTCATGAGAAGTATGATCTTGTACCCAATTTCATGCTTTAATCAAACACTTTATATTTGATATCATGCATGTTGATTCTAAGCATAACTATATCATAAATTTTATCATAACATTAAAACCCACTTATCTAAGTGTGTTAACTCATCAAGTTCTTCAATTCATAGCATGTTATGTATGATTTTCACTTAGGGTTTCGTTTCTAAACAAGTATACATCTCTAATCTAGCCATAGCTTCTCTAATCCATGCCTAATTCGTGATTAGGATGATTATCCAATTTTTACAACTTCACCAAACATCAAGATTTTACATACCTTATAATCCTCTTGTTCGGGTGATCATTAATTCACGTTCGGTTGTGAATTTGGGCTTCATTTGATCCTTCAATTTGATGATTATATGTGGATTAGGGTTTTTGGCTCCATAGGAGCCCCCTGAGCTCGATTCTGAACACACAGTGTGTGTGTGTTTGTGTTTTGTTTTATTAAATAACTTTTCTAGTTATCCCACTTTAACCCCTCGTGTTTGGTTCGTTATTAAGTAGGCCACAACCTACTTATTTTTAACAATATTCCCACTTATTAACTAGGTTTAATATTCCTAGTTAACTTAGCGGGTTCGGGAATATTTATGACTAAGTTTATTTTAGGTCCCGTTAACCCGGGCCTTTTATCCATTTTATTTCCCTTAAACCTTTTACTCACTTTTTTATTTAATATTAGGATTAATTATTTAAATCCTAATATTTACCGGGTAAATTTTACCACTAACGGTACTTTACCCATCTTTTAGTGCTAATGTGGTTTGATCACCAAACCCGTTTTCGGGGTGCTACAATAAGATTGTATCCCTCCACGGAGTGCCGGTATCTATTATTTCTGATAGAGATACTAGATACACCTCTCACTTTTTGGAAAAGTTTCCAACAATCTTTGGGCACTCGTTTGAATTTTAGTACTGCTTACCATCCTCAGACAGATGGACGGAGCGAACGTACAATTCAAACTTTGGAAGACATGCTTCGAGCGTGTGTTATTGATTTGGGAGGTAGTTGGGATGACCACCTACCCTTGATTGAGTTCTCCTATAACAATAGCTATCATACTAGCATTCAGGCTGCGCCTTTTGAGGCATTGTATGGAAGGAAATGTAGAACGCCTGTTTGTTGGGCAGAAGTAGGAGAAGCTCAGTTATCAGGACCTGATATAGTCCTTGAAACGACGGAAAAGATTGTCCAGATTTGTGATCGCCTGAGAGCTGCCAGGGATAGGCAAAAGAGTTATGCTGACAAGAGGCGAAAACCTCTAAAATTTGAAGTAGGCGATAAAGTCTTACTGAAAGTATCACCCTGGAAAGGAGTGATGCGTTTTGGTAAGAAGGGCAAGTTGAGCTCGAGATATATTGGAAAATTTGAGATTATCGAATGTGTCGGCAATGTAGCTTATAAGCTAAACTTTCCTGAAGAGCTAAGTAGAATTCACAATGTGTTCCACATCTGTAACTAAAAGAAATGTCCAGCTGATGAATCGCTAGCTATATCTCATAAAGACGTATAGATTGATGAAAGCCTGAGGTTTATTGAAAGACCTATATCGATCGAGGATCGTCAGGTTAAAAAGCTCCGAAGGAAGCACGTGCCTATAGTAAAGGTTAAATGGGATGCCCATAGAGGTCCCGAATATACACGGGAAGTTGAGTCCACTATGCGACAGAAGTACCCTCACTTATTCCAGTAAATCTCAGGGTCGAGATTTCTTTTAAGGGGGTGAGGATGTAACACCACGTAAAAACGTGTCCAATTATGTAAAGACACGTGTCCCAAACTCTATATATGTGAAAGTTCGAGTTTGAAGGACTAAAGTCATCAAACAGTGGAAATATGAAACCACATGGACTAAAAGTGTCAACACGCCAAACTTGTGCCTCTGAATGATCATATGCGATGAATATATTCTTAAACGAGTGATTAATTGGATATAAGAAGCCGTTTATGAAAATAATCGGAAGATCATAAATTACGGGGGTTAAACGTGTCAACATGTTAATTTTTACCTCTGAGTGACCTTTTACTGAACCCGAGGCTTCTAAATATTCAAATATACTCTCAAGAATAAGTGGTATAAATTTCATATGGTTTCGAGATCGTTATACAAGTTGTCAAGACTTTGGGTGAAAAGTGTCAACATGATGAAACTTGTGTTTATAGTGATATTTAACGAAACCGGGCCTAACGGAGTTTAGTTATACTCCCTTGAACCTCTACGAACTAACTACAAGGGCCTTATATGCCAAAAGTTAGGTTAAATAAGGTTTATAATGACAAGGGACTGAAACGGCCATTTCAGAAACATTTTTAACCTGAACAACAGGTTTACGCGGGCCGCGTAAACCTTCTTCTGATCCTACGCGGGCCGCGACAAACACCCAGATCTGCGAAAACTTGACACCTGCATGTTTCAGCCTGTTACACCGCCTTAGATGCCTGAATTTTGATACTTGGGGCTTGTTGTCGGTTTTAGAATACCACTAGGACACCTGGGGTGATCCTAGGAGCCTCCATTACAGCTGCAAATGATCCAAATGCTTGGAAATTAGTATATAAGGAACCTTAGTCTAAATGTTCATATGCACTTTCATTTGCAACAACATTCAAAATTCACTTCTGGAGCTACCAAGCATTAGGAGAAGATTGTCAAGTGTAGAAAAGATAGCAATGACCTTAAGTAAGAGTTTTAATCCTTGCTTAGTCCTTTTAATTAACTTAAAAACTGAAAAGTCAAACATATCGTAATTAAGCTTTGACTTTTGGTTTAATTATAAATGGTTCAGCCACTGACCGAAACGAAAGTGGTTGTGGAACCATATTAAGGTAGGTGATTAACCCTTAAAAGGGCACCTCCTAATTATTTCGTTTGACTAGTTAATTGTCGGGTCAAACTAGTTAGTCAAAATGTCAAACTGGACAGAAAGTTTAAAAATAATTTAAAATAATAAAAAAAGGTTCTAAATAATATTTTAACATTCTAATGACTTGGTAATTAGTATTAGAACATGTTTAATCAGGTCTAACCCGACAATTATCAGTCTAAGGTCAATTTATAACCGAAAGTCGCAAAAGCTTGACTTTTGCTTTGACTTTCAGTTCTGACCCGTTTAAGCTTAATACTCCCATGTTTTAAGCTTCCATTAGGACCACATTATTCAGTAGTATAACCATCTGGAGTTATATTGTTTGGTCCTTAGTAGTTTGAATTATATGCTCTTGTTTGTTAATATGCTTAAAAATGCCGTAAATGCCCTTTTGACACATAAATGAGATTTTTAGAAATGTGAGAGGACAAAAACCTTTGTTACTAATATATAAGCTTGTCCCAAAAATTTGACATCAATTCTTGGTCTCAAATAGGAGTTATGCTCGATATCGTAATTAGAAGCTTTTTGTTAATTAAATTGCGATATCTTGCATAAGACATGTTTAAACTTGGATTTTGACCCAAAACTCATTACCTACTATTAAGATATTATTTTTAGGGAATATTAAGATTTTTGGTCAGATTATAATCTGTTTAAATCATAGAGTTCTTGTGTAATTCGGTAAATGACGGTAATACCCTTTTTATGCATAAAATAAGATTAACAAATGATTTGAATGCCAAACTTTTTCCTACTGATTTCTTACATTAAATAAATTATTTTGAGCATTTAAAACTTATCAAAATCTTAGATTTACATAAACATCTTGATTATCGTCAATTAGCGAGTTTTACAATATTTAGGTGCATAATATGGTCTAAAACCATATTTAACATCTAAGACTTGTTACCTACTGAATTTTTAAACAAATTTCAATATTATTACAGTAGGTATATGTTATAAACTCAGATTTCCAAAAATGTCCTTAAAAGCATATGTGAAATGACCAAAATGCCCTTTCGGGGCATAGTTTGGCCATAAATGATAAACCTCACATATATGTAGTATCTTACTGATGTAATGAGATAAAATAAATATTTTTACTGATTACCAAAGACCAGAACTTCAGTTTGTGATAAAATCTCTTTTATAATTATTAAAATGACCAAAATGCCCTTACGGGACCTAATTTGGTTTTAATTACTTTTTGGGCATATATGTTAACATCCTACTGATGTATTAACATATTTTAAGCATAATAACATTTGAGACCTGTATATAATTCATTTGGTTACCCGTCACACGTTTATGCGTTCGGATCGGTTTATGTAACTAGTTTACATAAAATAGCCGAAACGGGTTTAACCTTATCATTAAATCCTCAAATTCCAGAATGTGTTTAGTTTACCCATATTATACATGTATCCAAGCTTGTCGGGTCTAAACCACATTCTATTCCTGTCTCCGCTTAATCTAGCGTTTAGAACCGTAAAGTTTCTTTCTAGCTAGCCGGTCTAAGTCTTTGAATTAATTAAAGACCCGTTAGCATCCTAATAGGTTATTAAACCTTCTATACAGATTAAGTAGCATCCAGTAGAAGGTATCATCATAAAGCTTTAGGATTTTACGGCTGAGTTACTTTTCACATTCAGCTCAGGTAAATACTTTTAACTTATTTTCCCTTATACGGGCTTGGGATATGGTATTATAATAATACCACTTGGTCGGGTATGAAATCATTTTATCGGATTGTGATTAATAAATTTACATAACCCGTTTTAATTTGTCTTGTTTGATAACATAAACATTGGGGGTTAATACGATCGTGTCCTGGATATCCTCGGCTCATTTCATTTGAAAATGACCACGGCATATGCACGGGGAGTAGGCATACACCTGACAGATGCAAATGCTAAATTATAAACCCACATGTTGGGGATAACTCCTTTGTGGGTTCTATAACTGGTGAGTCGGTTAATCACGACCGGCTTCCAACCGGCCCCAAGTTGTATGACAAACATGTAAATCTGTATACAAGATTATCTTTAAATAATTGTCCCAAGTTATAAATGATTTGTGCCTTGTGCACATAAATCAATTTTCATAAATGTTTTCAAATGAGTCAGTTAATTGTATTTACCAGTGTAAACTGACGTATTTTCTAAAGACTGATTGACAGGTATCTCTCGTAAATAGGCTGGAGCTACTAGGTGTCATATAAGAGGATCTTGCAAATCCCTAGATACCTGAAGTCTGTTATTTTCCATTTCTTGTATTTTGTTTATGATCCGCCTGTGGACCTTATTACAATCCAGTCTGTATATTCTTTCATTCGGACACTCAGACATTATGGTTTGTAATAGTTTATTCACCAAGCCTTCCGCTGTGCTATTATATTGTGTGTATTGACTATGATGATATCAACTACGTCACGATACTCCCCGCCGGGTCCACCGGTAATATGTGGAAATATCGGGGAGTAAAAAATATCCTCTACAAAAAGGGATACCTTGCACCACTGCTTCGATCTGTTGTTCCAGAGCAAAGCCAATATCTTATCAAGGAAGTTCATGAAGGGATATGTGGGGATCACTACGGCCCAAGATCAGTGGTATCCAAATTGATGAATCTTGGACATTTTTGGCCCACTGATGTGTGTACAAAATGCAACATATAAATTACGTCAAACGAGGCGTAAAACCAACCCTTTTCAGTACTAATGTTGGAAAAGTGTGTTTCTTTGTTCCTTTTATATTTACAGGACCAAATGAGCTTAAACGAATAAAAGAAGCAAATTAGTATCTAAAACCAACACAAAATACAAGAAGAAGGAATAACGTGACATGCCGGCCCCTCAGCAACATCCCAAGAACAAAAGCAAGAGAAACAGAAGCCCCACCACGGGGCCGTGGTCAGCCAAACCTCTTACAGAAAAGCAAACGGAAACTTCCACACCCACCACGGTGCTGTGCCCAACTCACCATGGGGCGTGGTCAACTCTCACATTTTCATAATCTTGATAGTACAGCGAAGAGTTGACCACGGGGCCGTGTCCAAGGGCCAAGGGGCGTGTGGGGCCCTCTGCTGACAACTGCAATTAATGAAGGAAGAGAAAGGAGTGACCATGGGGCCGTAGTCAGGGCTCTGATCTGACTATAAATAGGGGTGCTTGGTTCCTTTCAAAGGCATCCCTTGGCAAACTACTTCTCTCCCACTTTGCCACTACTCCACCACCACCACCACTACAACACCAACACCCACCACCATCATCCATCTTTCATCTTTAGAGTGTGTAGTAGTCTCGGGTTCCAATATTGATCGTAAGAGTTCTTGTCAATTAAAGGCCATGCTTGGCTAATCTCTTACATCACTTGGTGAAGACAAGTCTTTAATGTATTACTTTTGATTTTTAATCTTTCTGCACTTTTTAATTGGGTGTGTATTAATGACTTTAATAACTAGTTTCTTAGGTTGAAAGTGAATTTTCTTTACCATTTCTTCATGATGTCATTGATTTGCTCATTTGTGTCTTTACGGTCTATATAAAGCGTGTTAACTAATTGGAAGGGGGTTAGAAGTGTGGTTTAGTAAAGTTCTTGTCTCGTTCAGTGTATAGATCCTGTGAGTACTTGGTTCAAGCTTACTAGGACCTCCTTCAATGCCCCAAAGGTATTGGATGGCAGGGGTGTGAATAGCTTGAACCCCTCATATGTAAACTACTATTAAAACTTTAAACCGGCTTCTTGGGATTGTATCCTTGCTGACTCAAACCACTTAGCCGAGGGTAACGTCACCTTCAAAAGAGGGGCCTACCACTTTTCGCATTAATAACTTACTTAATTGTCTTTCAATATTCCGACCCTTTGGGATTGTATCCCTGCTGACTCAAACCACTGGATTGAGGGTAACGTCACCTTCAAACGAGGGGCCTACTACTATAACTAAGATAATCTCTTAAAAAGTCCGAAAGTGCGAAAATCATCAAAGGGTACATTAAAGATGAGTTAGATCCAAGTGATTCTATCTTGTGTATTTGTCTTTCATTTTATTTATCTTTTTTACTTTTTAGATTTATTTTCTTGTTTAAAAACCTTTTCAAAAAAATTTAGATCGATTAGACGTTGACGATAAATCAGTATTAAAAGCTCTTGTGTCCTTGGACGACCTCGGTATCTTACCAACACTATACTACGCTCGCGATGGGTGCACTTGCCCTAGTGTGTGTTTAGTGTTAGTATAATATCATGTTTTATAAATTTAAAACTTGACTAATACGTAAAACAAACTTAAAACATTAATAAAATTATATCACGCTTCACGCACACCACCACCATGCATCGAGTGTAACACCCCGTGTTTCGGAAGTCAAAGTCAAGATTGAAGTCTAAGGAAGAAAAGATTGCTAAATGCAATCTGTCTCTCCTTGATCAATTCCTGTTTTGACTTCTTTGACTTATAATTAGTCTATTTTGATGTCGCTTTAGTTGTATTATGTGGAGTATCTAGTAATAATCGCATAGTAATCGCTATTTATCGCTTGATTAATCGCCTTATCGCTATCGCAATCGTACTCGCAACTCGAATTACGCGTTCTGGCTATTGCTATACGTGTGTGTGTGCCTTATGTGTTACTTGTTCATGTTTATTTATGTATGTGGTGGTAATCAATCGAAACGCAATCGAACTCAATCGCAATCGAATCGAAAACGCTAAACGAATATGAAATAAGGATGCTTGTATGTTGATATAGTAGTTGGGATTAAAAGTAGTTTGACTAGGAAATTCTATCGCATCGCAACGCTCGCAATCGCAATCGAAACGACAAAACTCATCGCACCAAACACTTGAACAAGTGGCCAAATCGACCAGGTGGCCAGCCGATCAACTAGCTGTTCGATCGAGCTGCCACTCGATCGGCCAGCCAATCGATCAGGCTTCCAAACGATCGACCAGCCCTCTCCTCCCTTTCCTTTTTGGGAAACCCTATAAATACCCCTCTGTCACCATCATACTTTCCACTTTTGGCAACTGTCCTCCGACCAGCTCATCTTCCCTACTTTTCTTCAGATTTCTTGCGATTCCGGTAAGATCTCATCCTAAATCTTGTACTACCTTAATCTACACGCACTCCTACACCTTTCTATCTTTTGAATCTTAACTTTTAACCGTGAAATCACTAGATTTGAGGTGTTCTATGATGATGTCATCATGGTGTTCTTATGAAATTCATATTTTGGCTTCAATCCACCAAGAACAACTTAGATCTAACCGATTTACACATAAACAAACAAAGATCTTTCATAGATCTAAACATATTCACAATGAAAAGGATTGAAAGATGGTTTTCCAACTATTCTTTCAACTCTTTTACACTCAATGCATTCAAAACCGATAGAATCGGAGGTTGTGCCGACTTACTACTCATTCTTGTGGTTGTGTTGGTTCAAGATCTGGATTCTATCCATGAGACTACCGATTTCGGGTTAAACATGGAACACCGTCTCGAACAGTTAACTGGTCGGATTTGGGTGATTCCTGTCCGATCAGGGGTACCAAGTATTGACAAGGTTTCTGTTGCTTAATACGTTATCAAAACGTCTTGATAAAACGACAAACAATCAAAACAACCAAGTGTAAGACGAACAGGTCGACCAGGATGGAGTGTCGTCCGATCGACTTGCACCTTGGCCCCACAATTAATTTTCAAATCAACTCTCAAGAGTTTTGGGAACACCGAACGGATTGCCGTCCGATCGAGTTACCACTCGATCGACCGACCATCCGACTATGTGATGTTTTGAAACTCCAACACTTAAACAATTTTCAACATGTTCAATGCACAAGGGATGCCACCCGTTCGAACAACCGTCCGATCGAGTGACAACCTGCTGTAAACTTGTTCTCGCTGAAGTGCCCAACCCATCGGACTGTCGCCCGATCGAACGGACGTTCGATCGATCGACCTGAAAGGTAGGGATACTTTTATGTTTTCAAAACACTACAACGAAAACTTCAAAAGTCAAACCATTATACACAAACACATTCTTCACAAAGGAATAAACAATCCACTCGAAAGGCCACCCAACCGGATGACCATGCGAGCGGACTAGCAACCGAACGACCGGCTGTCCGATCGGACTACCATCCGATCGAACCGACTATCACTTGCTCCGTTTTACGCGTCGCTTATCATTATGCTATCAATCTGTTCATGCTAACCGTACTCTCTAGCGCTCCCTTTGATCCATTACTTCAATCGCTGTGAGCATACTCGATCCATTTTTGCTTTACGCACCTTTGGGTGTTACATACGTTACTTATACTAAATCATATCAACCACACTACGCAATACTTTAACGCTAACCATTACCGCATGTTATACATGACTTAATGAATGCTTGTTTGTTATGTTTACACATGGAATGTTGTATACCTGCCTTAGCAATGATAGTACTATAGTTTGGACTCAACACCTATTCACTCAGGGGTTGTTAAGGACAATTAGTTACATGGCTCAAAGTGGTGAGTGTGTATCGCGAACTGCCTTGGGCAGTCAACCCGTAGTCATTGGTATCGATAGGTTCATGTCGATAACTAACATTGTTGGTGCATATTTGTGGCAACAACTTAGATTTGGTCTTTGGATATCTTGTAATTAGTAAAACGATAAATGGTTAGCGGGTTTAGCTTTGTAATAGTTAATTAAGAGTGATTGGGCCAAACCAAACCCACATATGGGGGATGGTTTGCGAAATGGGCCTTGCCCATGGACTAGCCCATATGCAAATCTTTGTCCTATATAAACAAAGCTTAGCATTAGGGTTTAGGTAAATCACTTAATCATCTAATTAGCTTTTGGAGAGAATTCGTAATAGCAAAGGCTTGGACGATTTGAGATCTTGATTGATTGTAATCGTTGGAAGATAATCAATAAAGATCGGGTTTATAGTGATTTCTGTTTCTACACATTTTCTGTTAAATCTGATCTAGAGGATTCCGCACTCTAGGTTGGATTGACGATTCTGTTACGATCCATACGGATTCAGGGACCTACAATTGGTATCAGAGTGTTAGGCTCTTGATTGGCTTGGTTCAGAATCGTTTTCTGCAGAAAATCGGCGTTTTTGGACGTTTCTGGAGTCTGTGTTCATGTTCTGCTACTGATTTCGGATTAACATCATCAATTTCGGATAAACTGCTTGGATTTCGGACAAAACAGCATCAATTTCGGACCAGAAACAAGCATTTCGGACAAGAAATCAGCCATTTCGGATTAATCAGCATCAGTTCGGATAAAAATCTTGCATTTCGGATCTATTTTGGATTAAAAGCAAGCATTTCGGACTAGGAACCTTTGATTTCAGATCATCTCGGATCAATAGGCTGCATTTCGGACCAGAACAAGTTGAATTTCGGATAAATCAAAAGGATTCGGATCATTTCAGATTATTGGTTGCTCATTTCGGATCTTTAGGTCTAATTTCGGATCAGAGTATTCCATTTCAGACCAGAAGGTGTTTATTACGGACCATTTCTGACCATTTCGGACAAGGTGGAATTTTTGTTGGCTTGCGTAAGAAAATTTCACTGTTTCGTGTTTAGAAAATCATCCGTAACTCGTCACAGGGAACCATTTGCACCGTTGGAATCCTTGGATTTTTAGGACAAAAAAAAGGTTTTAGACATTATATATCATTGGAATCGTAATCTTGAGACGAATCTAACGGTATAATTTGGTAAAAACAGGTTTCGGAAAAAAATTTGTACGGTTTTACCAGTCTGAAATGTCGAATATGTCTAAATTAAACGAACTCTTGAGGATGGAACACGAGGTTGGCACAACCAACAAACCACCTAAGATGATGAAGGTGGAGAACTATTTGACATGGAAGGATAGGTTTCAATCCTTCATTGAATATCAGGACACACGCATGTGGATCTGTATTGTAGATGGGTACACAAACCCAACACATGACTTTGAAGGCAGACCACATGTCACAGCCTATGTGAACATGCAAGAGAATGATAAAAAGATGTATGAGGCTGAAAAGAGAGCCTTGGCTGCTATCAAGATATCCCTACCTGATAGCATCAAACATACCTTTAAGAAGTACACTACTTCAAAGGAAATATGGGATGCACTAGAGAAGAGATATGAGGGAAATACTGATGTGAAGAAGAACAAAGTTGATCTACTAAAGAAGCAGCTTGCTGTATTCAAGTACATGAAAAATGAGTCACTTGAGGACGTCATCACTCGATACTACATTCTGATGTCAGAATTGGACAGTTATGATGTAGATTGCTATACTGACATAGAGAAAAATGACAAGCTGCTTGATGCTCTACCTGCTAAATGGGATATCTACACTCTCATGATCAAGGGAGAAGCAGATTATGAGACAAAGGAACTGGAAGAAGTAGTTGGAAAGCTAAGAGCTTATGAGCTCAGTATGAAGAAGAAGGACACTGGATATGATCAGGTTCAATATCCAGGGATCTACAATGGGCTTACATCTTCTTCATCTCATGATGCTTCTAGCGACTCTGCTACTGCGTTTCTTTCGTGTGATAATGAACAGGTCACAGTAAATGAGGATGGTGATGTATGTTTTGTAGCTACTTCAGGAGGATCAACACGAGTCAAGAGAACATCAGCTGCTAAGCAAAGTAGTAGTACAAAGTCGATGCCTATGAGTGTGAAGTCTGCTGAAGAACATCTTGCTCTACTTGCTTTGTTTGTTGCTTCGTATGAGAACTACATTCAGGGGAATATATCTGATCCTGCCACTTTAGATGAAGATTATGATCAGATTGACCCTGATGATCTAGAAGAGATGGATTTACAATGGCAGATGGCCATGATTTCGAGACGTGTGAAGAGGTTCATGAACAGAACTGGAAGGAAGTTTGTAGGAAAGAGTGTTGGCTTTGACAAGGCCAAAGTCAGGTGCTTTAACTGTCAAAGTTATGGTCATTTCGCTAGGGAATGTCAAAAACAAAAGCATGAGACTTCGAGTCAGAGTTCAAACAATAGGAATGCATCAAACAACTCTAACTCAAAGGCGTTGATCTCTACTGCTCGAGAAGGTTCATATGACTGGAGTGTTCAATTGGAAAATGATGAGAATGTCACTCAGGCATTTATGGCAGAAATTGTGCCAGTTGATGATGGTGAAGGTGAAGCTACAGTAGATGATGCTAAGGTTGAGAAGAAAAGTGAAGTTGAGGTAGATAAGGCTGATCAGACAACAGATGCTGAAAAAGAAAAGCCAAAGTCTGAGCATGAAAGGGAAGATGAAGCGAAAGATGAAATCATCAAAAGAATGGAAGCTCAACTTGCTGCTCTTATGGCCAACTCATACAAATCAACAGGAGAGGTAAGTAACTCTGCTACTTCTGTTTGTTTAAAATGTCATGAATTACAGGGTGAAGTTGACAGGTTGTCAACACAAAACCAAAGTCTGGTGAGCGAGATGTCGAACATAAAAGAATCAAATATTTTTGCTAAAAGAAACGAATCTTCATACTTGAAGAAGATAAAAGGTTATGAAAATGAAATTGAAGCTTTAACCTGCAAACTAAACGAAAAACTTCAAGTCATAGACTTAGCTCATGACATGATGGCTGAGAAAACAAAAGAGATTTCTGATAAGTGCAAAGAGTTGTCAGATGCACAACTCAAAATTGTTGAACTTGAAAAGAAATTAGGTCAATTCAGGGATTCTACTTTTGTTATGAAACACATGATGGGTGGGTTAAAGAAGAGTAATGACAAGACCAGTGTGGGATTCAAGGGCTTCAATGAAGTCCCACCTCCTCTTAGTCATGACTATTCATTCCTACCTGATGAAGATGAGTTCACATACTTTCTGTCAACATCACCAAGTAGTTTCACATCTAGTAAAGGTGATGTATTTGAAGATAATGATGCTAAGAAGGATAATAACAGCAAACCTGTTTTGAAAAAGAAAAATTCCAATCCTACAAATAAAAATCCAACTTTTGTTAAAAAGGTTAATTTTGTTCAAGGAAGTGACATGAAAAATGAAACAACTGTTATTGAAAATGAATCAAATGTAGAGTTTGCTAAAAACAAAAACATAGAAAATCTTGAAACAAAGAAAACTGAACCAAATCCTTCTAAGGCATCATCATCAAAACCAGAATCTAGTTCAAAGGCTTCAGCTGAGAAGTCTTCGAAAAAGAGATCGTGCTTCAAATGTCACACAAAGGGACATGTAGCTAGCTGCTGTCCTAACAAAAAGATTGAAGCACAAGTTAGTGAGAAACAAAGAGGGAAGTCACCAGAGAAGAGTGGTGATAAAAAGGAAAGAGAGTCTAACTCTCCAAAGAAATCTGCTCCAAAGCAACAACAGGGTGTTGCAGATGGTGTAGATAAGGCTGAAAAAGGAACTCCACAAGTTCCTCGTTTTCAAAGAAATCAACCAAGATTTCAGCCTGAATCTACATCAGGCAGATATGGAAGGCCTAGAAGTAGTTCACTGATGCGTGTTAAGTGTTATATATATTAGGTGTATATTTTAAGCCCTTTAACACTTTTTTAGTCAAGTTTTACATTTATAAAACACGATATTTACTAACACTAAACACACATATGGGCAAGTGCACCCATTGTGAGCGTAGTATAGTGTTGGTAAGATACCGAGGTTGTCCAAGGACACAAGAGCTTTTAGTATCGGTTTATCCTCAACGTCTAATCAAATCAAAAAGTTTAGAAAAATGTTTTAAGCTAAGAAAAATAAAAACTAACTAAAATGCTGAAAAATAAAAATAAAAGAAAAACAGATAGACAAGATGAATCACTTGGTTGACCATGCCCCCGTGTCCGCTGAGCACGACCCCGTGTGCAGAAGAATCTTTGTACTATGAAGATTTGCCTGGATTGTGCGAATCTTATAGTTGACCACGGCCCCGTGTCTGCTGAGCACGGCCCCGTGGTGGGCAATAGAAGCTTCTACCACTTTGTCTTTTCTGCTGACACTTGGGCACGCCCCCGTGCTGGCTGAGCACGGGGCGTGTTCAGTCTTCTGTCTTCTTGTTTTGCCTGGGAAGATGCTGTCGTGGGGTTGGGCATGTCACGTTTGTTCCTTTTCTTGTATTTATGTTAGATTTTGCTGTCTTTTTGCTTCTTTTGTTAATTTGACCTCATTTAATCCTGAAAATACAAAAGGAAGACAAAAGCACACTTTTTCCAACATTAGTACTAAAAAAGGGTTAGTTTTTTACCACAATTGATGTAATTTATATGTTGCATTTTGCACACATCATTCACCAAGAATGAATAACCAAAATTCAAATAATTTCAGAAGCCAAGGTCAATATCAAAATCGATACCAAAATAATGGTGGTCGAACTTTTTACAATAATGGCTTTAGAAATTACAACAATCAAGGTTCGTGGAATCAAAATCAAAATTTTCAAAGGTCACATAGTCCAAACACAAATAGATACCCTCAGGACCAGAGACCTTATGGAAATCAAAACTCATTTCCATCAACAGGTCCAAGGTCCAAGACTCCAGTTAGGAGTGATGGATACTGGATGGATGTTCCTGTAGTTGATGAATCTGGAAGACCTAAGACCATTAAGGCTTGGGTCCCCCAATCTAACTAATCTTTTGGTTGGTGTGTGCAGGAGCTGCTAAGGAGGATTATCAACTTATGGTATGTTGATAGTGGCTGCTCCAGGCACATGACGGGGGATGCGAGGTTGTTTTCTGAATTTGATGGTGGACATGTAAATTTTGCTGTGCTAAAGGTGGTAGGATTACTGGATGAGGAAAAGTGACGAATGGGAAGATCACTTTGGACAAAGTGAACTATGTTGAGCAGCTTAAACACAATCTGATGAGCGTGTCACAAGTCTGCAACAAGGGTCACTCGGTCCATTTTACAAAGTCTGAGGCATTGGTATTGAAACCGGGTTTGGTTATTCCGGACGATTGGATAGTAATGCGTGCACCAAGGAAAAATGATACTTATGTCATGGACATGGGTGCCAAGGATCCAACTGCTGCGGTGGCGTGTTTACTGTCAAAAGCATCTGAAGCTGAATCTATGTTGTGGCACATACGCATGGCCCATATTCACTACCGCAAAATGAATTATATCATTAAAAATGAGCTAGTGAAAGGGGTTCCAATGCAAAGGTTTCAAGTGGAAGATAAATGTCTTCCATGTCAAAAGGGAAAACAACACAAGAAACCTCATAAGTCTAAAACAGTAAATTCCATTAATGCCCCTTATGAATTACTTCACATGGATTTATTCGGTCCAGTGAACGTGAGGAGCATAGGTGGAAAGTACTACTGTCTTGTTGTGACTGATAATTACTCACGTTATTCATGGGTTTTCTTTTTTAGGTACAAAAGATGAGACAGCGGAAATGCTGATAGATCTTTTTATGAAATTGGAAAACGTCCATGATGCAAGGATCAAGAGGATAAGGAGTGATAATGGCACGGAGTTCAAGAATCGGATTCTGGATCTCTATTGTCTTCGAAAGGGAATAGAACATCAATATTCTGCTCCTTATACTCCTCAACAGAATGGAGTCGCTGAAAGGAAAAACAGGACGTTGATTGAAGCCGCTAGGACTATGCTTTCAAATTCAAAGCTACCAGTTCTTTTCTGGGGAGAAGCTATGAATACAGCTTGCTACGTCCTAAACAAAGTTTTAACCGTTAAACATTTTAACAAAACTTGTCATGAACTTATGTTTAACAAGAAACCAAACTTAACAGGCTTTGAACCATTTGGATTACCCTGCACCATTGTGCGAAACAAAGATAAACAAAAATTCGGTAAGGTGGCTGACGAAGGCTACTTTCTCGGTTACGTGCCTGTCACACCAAATAAAAGGGTTTTTAATCTTAAAACTGGTAAAATTGAGGTTGCTTTTAATGTGGAAATTACTTCCTACAAACCTCAACAATCAACGAGTGGTCCTGCTATATTATATGATTATCAAAGTGTGTTTAAATCATTTAATATTCCTGAGGTTTCTGATGCAGATGATTCTCAGTTGATTCAAACAGTGGTATGTGAAGACGATGAAGGCGAGTTCATGCCTAGATCGAATGTTGATATGTCAGATGCTCCGGAAACTTCCCAAGGTGCTGTTGATCCTGATTCAAGCGATAGTGAACCTGAACCCAATCAGGGGGAGGATTTCATTAATCCGTTTGCAAATCAGAATATTCAGGGGGAGGTTGGATCAAACCTGGGTGATAATCTTGAGGTTGATGCAGTTGCTACTACACGAGCAAATAGAGATCATCCGGTTGATATGATACTTGGAGATCCTACTGCAGGTGTTCAGACGAGAAGAAGCATAGCTGCGAATTCTGGATTATTTGTTTCGATTAAGAAGACTGGGATAGTGAATGAATGCTTGTATAGTTGCTTTATTTCCCAAGAGGAGCCGAAGAACATTCATATGGCTCTTAAAGATAATTCATGGGTTGAAGCTATACAAGAAGAATTGGCCCAGTTTGCTAAGTTAAAGGTTTGGGAGTTAGTGGACTTTGCTAAAGGTGAAAGAGAGATTGGCACTAAATGGGTATTTAGGTGCAAGAAAGATGAAAGAGGAATTGTTACGCGCAACAAGGCTCGACTGGTGGTCAAAGGGTTCAATTAGCAAGAAGGGATAGATTACAATGAAGTGTTTGCACCAGTGGCAAGGTTGGAGGCGATTCGTTTGTTTCTAGCTTTCGCTTCATTCAAGGGCTTTAAAGTTTTTCAACTAGACGTGAAGAGTGCATTGCTTTATGGGAAAGTCCAGGAAGTGGTGTATGTCTCACAACCAGATGGGTTCGTTGATCCAGATTATCCAGATCGAGTTTACAAATTTGATAAGGCTTTGTGTGGGTTACATCAAGCTCCCAGGGCGTGGTACGAGACACTGTCTACACATCTGATCAAGAATGGTTTTGAAAGAGGTCAGATTGACAGTACACTGTTCATAAAGAGGAAGAAGGAAGATTTTCTGCTGGTACAGGTATACGTGGATGACATCATCTTTGGTTCATCAGATGAGAACATGTGTAAAGAGTTTGAGAAGGTGATGAAGAGCAAGTTTGAAATGAGCGCTATGGGTGAGCTATCTTACTTTCTGGGATTACAGGTTGATCAGAAGGAGGATGGGATGTTTATTCATCAAACGAAGTATGTGTATGACATTTTGGATTGGTTCAAAATGAATGATTGCTCTACTTTTAACACACCCATTTGCGAAAATCACAATCTAGGCCCAGATCATGAAAGCACTGAAGATGTTGATCCTACTCAATACAGGGCGATGATTGGTTCTCTAATGTACTTGACTACTTCAAGACCTGACATCATGTTTTCCGTATGCTTGTGTGCCAGATATCAGGCGAATCCGAAAGAGTCACACATGAAAGCAGTGAAGCGTATTCTTCGTTACTTGAAGGGGAAACCTAAACTTGGGTTGTGGTATCCAGCTGATAGTGACTTGAGGTTTGTTGCTTACACT
Organism: Helianthus tuberosus; assembly: GCA_030545235.1. NCBI lineage: Eukaryota > Viridiplantae > Streptophyta > Magnoliopsida > Asterales > Asteraceae > Helianthus > Helianthus tuberosus. The sequence goes on along the minus strand of JARYGA010059479.1, from coordinate 2,750 downwards.
GACTCAGACTTTGGAGGATGCAAATCAAACAGAAAGTCTACAACAGGTGGTTGTCAGTTCTTAGGAGGCAGGATCGTGTCTTGGCAATGCAAGAAGCAATCCTGTGTGTCTACATCTACGTGTGAAGCTGAATATATTGTTGCGGGTAGCTGTTGCTCTCAGGTTCTCTGGATTCAACAGCAGATGCGCGATTACGGTTTGGATTTCACTCGTACTCCTATTATGATAGATAATAATGCCACTATATCAATCACAAACAATCTCGTAAAGCACAGTAGAACTAAACATATTGACATACGTCATCACTTTATACGGGATTGTGCTGAAAAGAGACTCATTGAATTACACCGAGTCGACACACTAGATAACCTTGCTGATCTTTACACTAAAGCTTTTGATCGAGCTCGCTTTGAACACTTAGTCGAACTCAACGGGATGAGGAATCCTGAATAACTGGTTTTTCATAAGAATTTTTGTAAATAGTTTACTGTTTTTCTTAAAAATAAAAAATACAAAAACATTGAAAAATAAAAAACATAAAAAAAATTGGAAAATAAAAAATGAGTTATCACTGTGTGAAAAAGAAGAAATGATAGTACATCAGCAAGTTAGACTGTCACACTCAAACTGAATTAAATTGCTTAAGTGTGATAGCAGCTTCATCATATGATGTACCAGTAGGCAAAAGCGTGAAATAATCAACTTACCAAAGTGATATAAACATAAATGCACTGAGTATGAGTGGGGAACACATCAGTGGTGTATGGTTTAATGACCTTAAATCTTGCGTTGATAGATTGCCAAAATCTGAGGTTTTGGGTCTTTATACTTTATTTCATTCGGGGATATCAAGGTTATCCTTCTGCTGCATCCAGATACATGCTGACCTAGGCACAACCAGGATATCTTAAAAGAGCTAAAAATGCCAAAACCCTAAAAATGAAGAAGCTCTCCTAGAGAGTCATTCAAATGTGCAAAATGCATACATCGTACCAAAAATGGTATTTGTCTTAGCCCTCGTTAGATAATTTGGTCTCTTTGCTGTACGGAAGTACTGACCTGATCACCAATTATCTAAACGTTGAAAAACAAAACGGATGAATTCAGTATACTCATCTACTACGATTAATCTTTGTGCATACCTTGATCGCGGGGGTATATCCTGAAGTGGGACACACTAATATATCAGAAATAAAATTACCTTAACGTATCATACGGTAATGGTACTTGAAATGTTCATGCATTTGTTTAAGTGGACAAACATACTGGTAATCATCTTGAACTGCTTTTCACGAAAAATTACATAAAGAATTAACAAATGGTGTGAAACAGTTTGATTGTGCTGATATGATCTTCTTACCGGTGATTCTCACAAAAATAGAGTGTTTATTGATTTATGTTAAATACTTGCTTTCATAAAATACAAAAATACAAAAATAGTGTCTTTTTCTGTTAAAATTCCTAATGTACGGAAAACTGTTATTCTTGGAGGAGTTGTTACCGATAGGGGGAGACAGTGTTAGAAAATGGGTTCAAAATTTTAAACTCATGCAGGTTATAAGGTGTTTGTTTAAAATTTGTGCGTGTTGGTGTTGAATTGGAAAGTGCTTAATCTGTTATACAGTTTAACTAATCTCTTGAATAATAATTTGTTTAACTTAGGTTGAAAAAATTCTTATGGTTTCTCGAGATGTTTGTTTTATAGTATACAGATTGAAGCAGTAAGTTGCTGCGAAGTTGCTGTGAAGATGAGAGTTTGATTGGATGCATGGTAGAACCTCCTTTCTACATTGCAGACAAAGTTGAAGAGTTTGAAGAGTGCTATTCAAATGCTGAACTGGAGTTTACTCAATTGCTAACGATTTTGAAGATTTGATGATTGGATGCATCAGCTTAGGGGGAGTTTGTTGCTGACAGAAGCTGTTAAAGCTGAAGCTATCCAAAGACCAAAAGACTTGGAGATTCTGAAGATTGAAGTTACCTTTGCGAGCTATTGTCAAGGGGGAGTTTGTTGGTGCATATTTGTGACAATAGCTTAGATTTGGTCTTTGGATATCTTGTAATTAGTAAAACGATAAACGGTTAGCGGGTTTAGCTTTGTAATAGTTAATTAAGAGTGATTGGGCCAAACCAAACCCACATATGGGGGATGGTTTGCGAAATGGGCCTTGCCCATGGACTAGTCCATATGCAAAGCTTTGTCCTATATAAACAAAGCTTAGCATTAGGGTTTAGGTAAATCACTTAATCATCTAATTAGCTTTTGGAGAGAATTCGTAATAGCAAAGGCTTTGATGAATTGAGATCTTGATTGATTGTAATCGTTGGAAGATAATCAATAAAGATCGGGTTTATAGTGATTTTTGTTTCTACACATCATGCCTCATTTTACACTGTGTACGTGTTGGTTATGCGTAACGATTTCGAACTCTATATGCTATTATCAAACTTGTATGCTCACCTTTACACTATGTGTATTGACTTTTACTTTAACGTATATGACAGGTGCTTAGGATGCTTATTTTCTTACTTTGCTGTGAAATCGAGGCTAGGAAAGACCTAGGTCAACAATAAACAATTGTATGTAATGAAAATCTGAGTTGTCGGAACAGAACAATTTGACTAGATCTTTTCTGTAATAACTGTATTATCATTTATGACATGGTATGGGACGTGTTGCTTTAAATATTTGGTAAATATAGTTGTTATGGAAACTTCTGGACAATCTATTTCACTCAGTGCCACGCCCC
>JARYGA010059478.1:0-40125 GCA_030545235.1 Helianthus tuberosus | reverse complement strand
CATGCTATGTGAACATACATAGCAAAAACATAATGAAATCATGTACTATATGCGTACTAATGAACATAGCAAGTATATGATATAAAATCATGAAAAGCACGAAAGTAACAAGTAGGCACATGTGTTTCACCTCAAAATGTTTGAAAATAGTAAAAGAGGGGACTATGTACTCACTTGAGAATGCTTAGAAGTCTTGAATAACAACCAAGCAAAGCTAGAGGGATCACGGAAATCAAACGGCACCTAATATAGGTAACTATGTTATTAAACCGGACATAAATCGGAAGATCGGATAGAATGAGATCTCGTAAACCAAATGAGTATTGGAACTCATATGATATGGTTTAACAAAGCCTACATACTAAATCAAAACCTAACCTAAGTGCTTACGACCTGTTTAGGTAGCTTACGCTATTTTAACGTGTCGTTCGCGTAAAACCCGTTTCGACCGCCTAACTAGTCCTATAACAAGTATTATATGCCTTATCAAGTCTAAATATGTTGCATAATCAGTTTAGGTGATAAAAGTTAAGTTACATATGCTTAAAGTCCAACTATGCATGAAAAAGGCATTTTGGTCATTTTCCTAAGGCATATAAACTACCTATCATTCAACTAATTAAACTAAGTGACCATAAGGTGTAACCTCGAAAGGTTTTTCCCTATACATCGATGGTCACTAAACACTCTTGGTCAGATCCTAATGATCGACCAAACAGGTCGGGTTTGAAAGCCTAAGCGGTTGTTTAGACCGCTTATCTTACGACCCTATATAAGCACTAAGCTAAGAGTGACGAGTTAAACATGTTAAAACATGTTTAACGAAGTTAGAAAATAGGTTTGATATCAAAACAAAAGGGTTTTGATACCTAAGAATAGTTTGGTTTCAAAATACGCATAAACGCGTTTTTGACCAAAACTATGACTCGTCACTATACCTAATCAACGCGGTAATCAGTAGGTATAGTCACAAGGGACTATGACCATCGTGATTACGCCCACGTTGCGAAGTTCAAACGAACTTCGTGTTGACCATTGATCGGTCAAAGTAGAAAGTCAAACAATGTTTGACTTTCACGCTTGAAAAACGATAAAAGCACGAAAGAAACTTACAAAGGTTCCAAGCTAGGAAGAACTTGATCTAAAAATTCTCAGGTATGAAGTTTTGAACCTCAACTTAGAGAAAATTCAGATCAAGGGTGAGTTAGAATGACCTTGGGGGTGGGTATTTATAGATTTCGTAGAACCGTTAGGATCATTTCTTGAAATCCGAGCTTCAATCATGGCCCTCCATGTGTGCCCATTGTTTTAACATACTAGGGGTATCCAAAACCAGTCCATAGAATGGAAGAAACCATGTGCAAAACAAAGGAGCAGCTGGGTTTGTAGAAAATGAAATCTGTTGGTCTGGTGAAGGCTTACGGACCATAAAGGACTCCTTACGGTCCCTATGGTCCTTGTTTGCTGGCAGAAACTTTCAGCAATTGGCAGAACAGGCCCCTGCATCTCCAAACTTGATTTTTGATGCGTTTTGGCACTTCTAACACCCGTCAAACCCATTTTTAAGCTCCATAATGATGTTAAAACATTGGAAACTTAAAATATGCTCAGAAATGATACGGATGTTGGTTCGTTTGGCCGTACGGTTGCATTGTTCGGTTAATTACGACGGAAATCGTAACAGAAGCGAAAACGATCCAAATTACGAAACGAATGAAGTTTTAGCATTCAAATCACTAAAATAAGATATTTTAATGATTGAAAATTTTTTTGGATGTCCAGGTATGGCCAGATCGTAAGATATGCGCGAAAATGCAAACTTATGCACTTTTTGACGCTTTTAGTCCCTGATTGACCAAAAAGTTTATTTTAGCATACCGAACCCCTCAAAGCCTATTTCTAAGCTATGTAAAGGATATTTGAGGTATTTTTAACTTATCATCAAGTTTCGGAACGTTCCTTACTATACAACTCGGCATAGTTTCGCAGTTTGACACAAATAGTCCCTGCGATCGAACAAACTTGATTTCGACACACCAAACCATCCAAAACTTATTTCTAAGTTATGTAAAGGTTATTTAAGGTATGTTAAGCCTATGTCACTATTCCAGAGTGTTTGTTGCATTAAACTGATTACGTTTACGCATCAGTTCGCGTATAACCTTCCAGAAAGCGATTTAAAGCTCGAAATCGAACAAGAATTGATATGTGCAAATGATACACATATTTATACAAATACCAAGTATGAAACACAATATTTCATTGATTTGGTATTTGTTTGATGGTCAAAGAGACACAGATGTCACAGTCTCCCCTACTTTAGGAAATTTCATCCCGAAATTTATTCGTAGGAGTCTGTCTGTGACGATGTGTTAAATAATTGTCTTGCATGGAATCTAGGGTGTCATCTATTTGCATAGAGTAACCCATCAAAGATATAAAAGGCATAATCTTGTCACTTCCTAGTGGATATACTTCAGAAACCAAGATGAATGGATGATTCATTTTTTTCCACGGGTTCTTCGTCAGAAGTGGGAATGAAGGATAATCAAAAGGATATTCATTTCCCTCAATGGATATTCTTCGAAAGCGAAAATGAACGAATTGAGTCATTTTCCTCAACGGGTTCTTCGTCAGAAATGGAAATGAAGGAATTATCAAAAGGATATTCATTTCCCTCAACGGATATTCTTCAGAAACGAAAATGAACAGATTGAGTCATTTTCCTCAATGGGTATTCTTCAGAAATGGAAATGAAGGAATAATCAAAAGGATATTCATTTCCCTCAACGGATATTCTTTAGAAACGAAAATGAACAGATTGAGTCATTTTCCTCCACGGGTATTCTTCAGAAATGGAAATGAAGGAATAATCAAAAGGATATTCATTTCCCTCAATGGATATTCTTCAGAAACGAAAATGAACAGATTGAGTCATTTTCCTCAACGGGTATTCTTCAGAAATGGAAATGAAGGAATAATCAAAAGGATATTCATTTCCCTCAACGGATATTCTTCAGAAACGAAAATGAACAGATTGAGTCATTTTCCTCAACGGGTATTCTTCAGAAATGGAAATGAAGGAATAATCAAAAGGATATTCATTTCCCTCAACGGATATTCTTCAGAAACGAAAATGAACAGATTGAGTCATTTTCCTCAACGGGTATTCTTCAGAAATGGAAATGAAGGAATAATCAATAGGATATTCATTTCCCTCAACGGATATTCTTTCAGAAGTGAAAAATGAATAGCTAGTTCATTTTTCCTCAACGGGTGCTTCATCAGAAATGGAAATGGATAGAGTTAACAATAGACACATGACAAAACTTGCTGTGGTTTCTAAGCACTAAATTCCAAAATTATGTATGCATCTATAATTATGTAATTCCTTGCACAGTCCGCACAGTGTATTTCATAATGTGTGGGGGAAGGAAATCAAATGAACAAACATGTGATGAATGTGACTAGACCGCCATAGAGTCCTTTTTATTAAATCAATAAATGATCTCTTTTAAATAGACCACCAAGGAGTCTTTTCAGCTATATCATCACACGACACTCCTAACCAGATTTTGAATCAATCATTTTAACTAGACCACTCAAGGAGTCTAATTATGGAATAGTACTTTATAATCCAAGGGTCTTAACTATTACGTAGAAGCCCATTAAGGATTTAAGGTAGTACCTTTGGATATCCTACTATGAATCCCTCATATGCAGATATGGAAGTTTCTACGAGAATTTGGATAACGAATATTCAGATTACACAAAAACAAAACACATAAAACGTAATCACGTAATCACATAATTGTTTAAGTTGATCTTTAATTTGTTATCATTTTGTTAATTTGTTTGTTAACTTGAACACGAGTATTTAAAGCACACCAGGAATCCAATCCGTGGATTTCATTTGGCACTTTAAACATTTTCAAGAATCTAACTATGAAGATAGGAAGATCTTAATAGGAATTCGGCTTTGTCCTTATCGAATCGTAATGTACGTATTAAAGCATACAAAGAATTCAATTAAGGGCTCCGATGAGCGATAATCATCCACAAGGATCTAATTATGTGGATAGAATGATCCTATATGGATTTTGGAATTTGTGTAACGAGGGGTGTTTCGAAACCTTGCAGTAGACGTGCTTAAGTCGATACACAAGGTAGAAAGTTCATGAACTTGAGGTGCTAGATATGCCAAGGCGACATATGAAGCAGAATTTGGAGGTTGAGTAGCAGCAGGATTTGGAACAACTTTGCTTTGGATAGCAAAGCGACACATGTTAACCAAATGTCCCCATCGTCCACAGTGGGTACATTTGAAACAAGGTATTTGATTCGGGTGATGACTGTTACATTGATTGCACCAAAAAGCAGTTCCCTTGTACGGCTTCATCCCTGAGGCGAGTCATGGTGATAGCTAAATCAATGGTCCTCTAGAGTACGACACCTATTTGTTGGGCAATTGTAGCACCTGGTTCGGACGCTTAAGTGTTGTTGCGATGAAGAGGCATCCCAAAGATAATGGAAGGCATGGGAGGAAGCAAGCGAGATGTTATCGAATAATCAAAACAGGATGACAGCGCATAAAATTGTGATCACTTATTTGTTACCTAAGGCAAACAAATGAGATGGTGACTAATCAAAGTAAGTGGGTCATATTAATGTATCGCGAAGACATGCTTTAGCCTATAAGTGAACACTCACCCCAAGAGTTCCCAGGTAAGAGTGACTGGTCCGATTATGTGGATTTGTACGAACACTCTAGCCTTAGACAGGTATTGCCAGGTATTGCCAGATCGTAAGATATGCGCGAAAACGATCCAAATTGCGAAACGAATGAAGTTTTAGCATTCAAATCAATAAAATAAGATATTTTAATGATTACAAAATTTTTTTGGATGTCCAGGTATTGCCAGATCGTAAGATATGCGCGAAAATGCAAACTTATGCACTTTTTGACGCTTTTAGTCCCTGATTGACCAAAAAGTTTATTTTAGCATACCAAACCCCTCAAAGCCTATTTCTAAGCTATGTAAAGGATATTTGAGGTATTTTTAACTTATGATCAAGTTCCGAAACGTTCGTTACTATACAACTCGGCATAGTTTCGCAGTTTGACACAAATAGTCCCTGCGATCGAACAAACTTGATTTCGACACACCAAACCATCCAAAACTTATTTCTAAGTTATGTAAAGGTTATTTAAGGTATGTTAAGCCTATTTCACTATTCTAGAGTGTTTGTTGCATTAAACTGATTACGTTTACGCATCAGTTCGCGTATAACCTTCCAGAAAGCGATTTAAAGCTCGAAATCGAACAAGAATTGATATGTGAAAATGATACACATATTTATAAAAATCCCAAGTATGAAACACAATATTTCAGATCTAATTAAAGATATCATGTGTTAATATAGTTAAAGAGACCCCTAGGGTGGTCTGGTTAAAGAGATTGAATCATCAATCTAGTTAAAGATATCATTCATCAATATAGATTAAAGAGACCCTCTGGTGGTCTAGTTCAAGAGGTCATTCGTTGATCTAGTTAAAAAGATCCTTTGGTGACCTAATTGAAGAGACTTTTTGGTGGTCTGTTTAAAAAGATCATTCGTTGATCTACTTAAAGAGACTCTATGGTAGTCTAGTCAACTCACCACAGGAATATTCATTTGATTTTCTTCCCCTGCACGTTATAAAATGAACTGTGCGGATTGTCCAAGGAATTACGTAATTATGGATGCATACGTAATTATGGAATTCAGTGCACCGAAACCAGAGATAGTTTTGTCATGTGTAATTTAATATACTAGAAGTTCTGGACCTTGACCAATGTTGGTTTTATGTTATACTCTCCGACTTCAATTTCGAGCACACACAAGTTTCCTCTAAATTAAATTTCGAGACGAAATTTCCTAAAGTAAGGGAGACTGTGACATCTGTGCCTCTATGATCATCAGACAAGTACGATTCCAATGAAATCTTGTGTTTCAATCTTGGAATTTGTACAAATACATGTGACCTTTTCACATATCAATTCTCGTTCGATTTCGAGCTCTAAATCGCTTTCTAGAAAGTTATACGTGAACTGATGCGTAAACGTAATCAATTTAACGCGAAAAACACTCTGGAATAGTGACATAGGCTTAACATACCTTAAATAACCTTTACATAACTTAGAAATAAGTTTTGGAGGGTTTGGTGTGTCGAAATCAAGTTTATTCGATCGCATGGACTATTTACGTCAAACTGCGAAAGTATGCCGATTCGTATAGTAACGAACATTTTGGAACTTGATCATAAGCTAAACATACCCGAAATATCCTTTACATAGCTTAGAAATAGGCTTTGAGGGGTTCGTTATGCGAAAATATGCTTATTTGATCAATAGGGACTAAAAGCGTCAAAAAGTGCATAAGTTTGCATTTTCGCCCATATCTTACGTTCTGAACATATCCGGACATCCAGAAATTTTTGTAATCATTAAAATATTTTATTTTGGTGATTGAAATGTAAAAATACCATTCCTCGTGTAATTTGGATCGTTTTCGCGTCCGTTTGAGTTTTCGTCGTAATTAACCGAATAACGTGATCGTACGACCAAACGAACCGACATCCGAGATGAATTTAAGCATATTTCATGTTCCCTATGCTTTAACTTCATTGTAGAGCCTTGAAATGGGGTTAACGGGGCTTAAAAACATCAAAATATCACTTTTTAGCTTGGATGGACCATTTTTGGCAATCTCTCAAAGTGCCCTCGCGAGCCGCGTAAGCTGAGGGTTGAGTCTATGCGGGGCACGACCGACTGCTAGTTCTGAAACATTGAATTTGGACTCAGCATCTGATTTCAGTGTTTTAATCCCTAATTTGAGATACCATTTGATAGTTTTTGAGTTCCCATTGTATTCTAAACCATGTTCCACAAGTGTATGGCTTAGATCATACCTTGATTTGCTCAAAAACAAATGTCAAGATCTTGTTAATTCAAGTTCTCCTATAAATACCCACCATGTTCTTCATTCAATCCTCACACAATTGATCAAATCTGCTCTAAGTTGAAGCTAAGGCTTCATACCTGAGTATTTTAGATCAATTCTTCCTTGCTTGGACCTTTTGTAAGCTTCTTTAATACTTGTTTATGCTTTTCAAGCATGAAAGTCAAACAATTTTTGACTTTCTACTTTGACCACGATTTGGTCAACACATAGTTCGTTTGAACTTTGCAACGTGAGCGTAATCACGATGGTTATAGTCCCTTGTGACTATACCTACTGATTACCACGTCGATTAGTCGAAGTGACGAGTCAAAGTTTCCATCAAAATACATATTTATGCGTATTTTGCAACGAAGCTATTTTTGGGTATCAAAACACTTTGTTTTGATATCAAACATGTTTTCTAACTTAGTTAAACATGTTTTAACATGTTTAACTCTTCACTTTTAGTCTAGTGCTTGTTTAGGGTCGTAAGTCAAGCGGTCTTGACAACCGCTTAGACTTTTGAACCCAACCCATTTGGTCAATCCTTAGGATCCGACCAAGCATATTTTGTGACTATAATTGTATAGGGAATAACCTTATGAGGTTATACCTTATGGTCACTTAGTTTAATTAGTTCTATGATAGGTAGTTTATATACGTTAGGAAAATGACCAAAATGCCCTTTTCATGCATAATTTGATTTTAAGCATATGTAACTTAATTTTTGTCACCTAAACTGATTAGGCAACATATTTAAACATGTTAGGGCATATAATACTTGTCATAGGACTAGTCAGGCATCTCGAACGCGCATTTGCGCGAACGACGCGTTAAAGTAGCGTACGGGTCATAAGCACTTAGGATAGGTTCCGATTTAGAATGTAGGCTTTGTTACATGAGTTCCAATACTCATTTTGTTTATGAAACCTCATTCTATCCGATCTTCCGATTTAGGTGTCGATTTATTAACTAGCAATCCGATTACTAGGTACCACTTGATTTCCTTGGTTTTCCCGAGCATTGTTAGCTCATTAGATCAAGGATTCTTTGCAATTCAATGAGAGTACATAGTCCCCTCTTTTACCGTTTTCAAATATTTTGGGGTGATACTCATGTGCCTACTTGTTATTTCCGTGCTTTTCGTGCTTTCATGGCATATACTTGCTATATTCATTAGTACGCATATAATACATGATTTCATTCATGCTTTGCTATGTATGTTCATTTAACATACTTAGTACATTGTTTTCACATAACATTCTTACATTTGGTATGACATTTTATTATACATCGATATTTTACCTATGGGGTTGAGTAAATTCTTTTATTCACCATATATAACATTTTACCTATGGGGTTGAGTAAATTCTTTTATTCACCAAACAAGACATCAGTTGTTATCTGACATTGGTTTGACAAGACATTATTGGTGGTTTATTTGGTAAGTGATTTAAATAACGAGGCGTGTGTAATATGATAAAAGCATGGTGGATACGCCGCTGGTACTTCCTATATATTAGTGCTTTTATGATATTACATATCGCAGCGTTATCTAAACCACTTTGACAGAAACAAAGACATGATACATTGTTTTACAAACGACATATTTATACAAGACATTGTTTACAAACGACATATCTTATACAAACTCATTTTTACTTGGTTATTTATTTAACCATGCATTATTCTTTTATAACATCAGATTTTCATATAGAATTTCATAAGATTTTATAAAAGAAAACGTTTTACAAGATTCATGACTACCTTTTGTTTAAACACTTCTTTTTACTTACAAGTCAGGAATCCTACAACAACAAAACCTATGTATCTCACAGGAATTTTTATGATGACGTACCTATTTTCACATGTGTTTCAGGAGCTATTGCACGATGATGTTCGTGACACACTTAGGCGGATCTGGACCTTAGTGACTTAAAACTATGAAAGACAGTTTAATTCATGATATGTTTCTGTAAATTTTTAGTCAATGTAAACACTTTAATTAATGAATTCAAAACTTTAAATTCCATGTGTTATGAAACAATGATTCTGTTACGACACTCCCCGACGTTTCCGCCGCGATTTGTTGTTTTACACGGTCAGGGTGTGACAGTTAAGGAGTACAAGAATACGTAACTAGTCAACCAACAAACTCCTAAAACTATGATTCACTTGGGATCATGGGCATGCCCATTATCTCCCATTATTTGACCACATGTTAAAATAAAAGCATTAAAATACTAATCTTATCTTACTATTATAATAAATCAAAAGGCTTTTGGCTGAGGTGTCAACACCACAAGCCTTCCCTTTGTTCTCTTTCCTACATGGCATTACCAGCCTTCTCCAAATCCACGTGTCATTTTCCTGCGTTTTTTATTTTTTTAAAGCTAATTAACAAAGTCAAACATGAGAAGGCTTGCCAACAAAAGTCTGAATTTTGACCTGCTGCTCTGTAACTCCTCATCACGTGAGTCTGCAAATAAAACCAAATATTATTTCAGATTTCAAATTCATCTTTTCTCTTTCTTCATTCTCCTTCTTCTAGGATCTCTGCTCTTTTCCCAATTCACGTTCGTAATCTCTCACCCCATCTGATTTTTTTCCGATCCATCACTAAAACCCTTTCTCTCTCTAAAATTTTTTTCCGATCTCATATGTTTCTATCTTCAGTGTCGATTATTGTATTATTGTTGGTGGTAGTGATGGTGGTTTATGGTCTCTGGTCCTCGGTGTTAGCAATGACGGCTAGGGTTTTCAAGCGAGATGTCAACGAAGTTTGTTCCAGTTAGGGTTCCGACGATCGACAACTTGTGGGATGCTCAGATGACAGAGATGGTGGTTGGAGCTATAGCAGTGATTCCTATCAGCTAGGGTTTCCCGCGACGAAGGTAAGGACCAACATCTCACTCTTCTGATTCCTATTTCATTTCCTCGATGTTATTTGTATATATTGTTTGTTTCATAATATTCAATCGATCGCCGTAGTATTTGTGCATCTGAAACCCTAACTTAGGTTTTGACTTTGTTGTGATTCAGGAAACTCAGCGATTACTCAGCGAACCAGGTGAAGTTTTTGTTTTTGTAATTTTTTTGTGTGTATGTTTATTTAGTTTTGTGTGTTTTGGAATTTTGGTGACTGAATTTGCATGTGGATCTAGATCAGTGTGAGTCTGTGTTGTTATTTGGAAGTGTGTTTTTGTTTATTGTTTTTTATTTTGGTTGGTGTAGCTCCGGGGATAAGCGCATTGCCGTCTGAAGATAATATGCGTTATTTTAATGTTATGATCCTTGGTCCAACGCAGTCTCCTCATGAAGGTGATCTAACTTTATTTTCATTTCCAGTTTTAGTTTATTTATTGTTTGTTTGTATGTTGCTTAATATGTTTGAAATGATATTTGGAGAAGAATGATATCCTTGTATGAAATTATGTTTAGAATGAATATCATTAAGTTAGTTAAAGGATGATTTATTAAACAATATAATGTGGTGATTCAACCTAAACTTGATCGTTTAATGGATAAAAAGAAGCTACAATCGACTGTTTAATGACAAATGACTGTTTAATAACTGTTTATATGACAGAATATTACGATTTTAACCTTTTGTACATGAAATGGCATTTACAGGGAGCTCATCATCCTCTTCAAGTGCTCATGGCTGATAAGTGGACGAAGCCGTAGGAATATGCAGCCTACCCTGCTTCAGCCTACCCCAGACATCCTTTGATTTTGGCTGGAAAATCATTGGGTTCAAGGTAACGGCTAAATAGTTGCAGTTCGTAATGATCACATACAAAAACTGTCACTAAAAAGACGCTTTTAATTTTGGCAGAATCAGTTGTATGGTAACTGCAGAGAATGATATCGATGTCTCGGCTGTGGTTTGCTTGGGATACCCACTAAAGGTTTGTTTGCTTGGGATTCCCACTAAAGGTTTGTTTGCTAACACGATCCTGTATTTGTTTGCTTGGATTTCGTTTCTTCTATATGTTCGTTTTTAGTGAATTTGAATTTCTGGTCCACTTTGTTGGCCTCTAAAATCTTTGAGTAAAATGCAATTTTTGTCCTTGAGGTTTGGTTTGGCTTGGTCGACTTTCATGTTTCTTGAATTGAATATGATTGTTCATGTCACAGAGAACAAACAGTTGATATTGGCTTCGGTTGTTCACCATTTGGACCACAAAAACGTCGTGCATGATCCCGAACTGAAGTCATATGTCATACAGACCACTACAGCTTTGGCTCGGCAGGTTAGGTCCGCAATTGCACTCAAAGATATCGGATACATCAGCGATCTCTGCAGGCATTTGAGGAAAAGCCTTCAAGCAACTGTTGAATCAGTTCGTGAACACGAGTTATTGAATACGTTGTTCCAATCTTCGATAGAAGATTGCTTACTCGAAATAGCCAAAGGGGTATGTTTATTTTCGAATAAGTTCACTCAGGTTGTATTACTTTCTTTAGAGTTTACGTATGAAGTTCTGATTTTGGTTTTTATGATATCTTTGCTAGATCGCTAATTCGCGTCCACTGTTTGATGTAATGTCAACGGCACTTGAGAATCTGCCTCCTAATAGTATCGTTGCCCGTGCAACTACTGGATCGATGATTATTCTTGCCCACATGATTGTTGTTGCTTCGGTTTCCACAAATGCACAACAGGTAATATATCCAATAATTTAATTGTCTATATGATATAACCAACAATTTAATTTTCAATAGACAAATTTATATTTTTTGTGTATATCTTTCATGTATCAGGTGTTTCCAGAGGTTCTTCTTCTTCAGCTTATAAAATTAATGTTGCATCCTGACGTTGAAATACGTTTGAGTGGACATTAAATATTTTCTGTTCTTCGATCCCAAATTCTAACCACTTGAGATGCGATGCTTCTAACCAAACAAGGAGATGTAGTTCCGATAGTGCATCGGTGTTTGCAATGGTTACGTCTTTACTCAAAAAGCTTCAGAGAGAAAAAGATGGATCAGGAGTTGAAAAAAGTGAAGTTTCGATTCAAGTGGAAAAGGAAAACGCAGATGCAGAAAGGAAAAATGTGTGGGGCCACAAGAAATCCCCGAGTTTTCAGAAAATAAGTTCCATTACCGCTGGAGAAATAGCATTGTCTAATGCGGTAAGCACCTTGAATCTTCTACATATTAGCTGAGGTGGCAAAGCGGGCGGGTTATGTAATGGGTCAATACAGGTTCGGGACAAAATTTGATATCTATTTACTCATCGTTACAGGATCTTCTGTTATGAAGTTTAGTGAGGTTTAAATAACTCAATTACTGTCTACCTTCTGGATACAAGCCAATCTTCCTGATAACACTCTTCAAAACATTGATGCTCTAGCTTATTCCTTCTGCTTAACACTCATTTCTTTGCGGCTCGGAGTAAGATAACAAACATTATTTGCTTCATACAGGGTTGTGAATTTCCTACATAAGCCTAACACGAAATGGGCAGGTTTGGGTTTAGTTTAAACGGGTTCTACTCAGTTTCAAGATGAGCCCGTGAACCCATTTAGCTAAACGGGTTACCCGTTTAACTCGGGGCTCTTAAAGGGTGGTTCTTGTCACACCCCCAAAATCCACCTGCGGAGTACTACCGCTTGGAGGCGTGACTGACCAGGATCCAGCCACCAATCATATTGAACAAGCATATAAGTAGTTATAAAAGTCCACCCAATACAATTGGTGTTCAAACAAAACATGGTTAAGTTGCAAGCGGAAGCATAAGTCTTAAATCAAAACATAAGTTTAATTGTTTCATAGTTTAACATGGCACACAGTCGTCCATGTCCCACAACGATCCTCCTCCATGCAAGCTCCAGCTAAGAACCTAAGGACCTGCAAAGCATGTAGTAACGAGTCAACAACAAGTTGAGTGAGTTCACGGTTGGGTGTTCGTTTTAAGTTGTTTCGAAAACAGTTTCCTTTAGCTGGCATCCTGCCGTGGGGGTTACCCCATAGTTAAAAACATGACTTGTTTATTCCCGGTTACTCTGGCAATCCTGCCGTGGGGGCTACCCCGTGTTAGTTATCTGGCATTTCGGCCGTGGGGGCTACCCCATGTATACACTAGACTCGTTACCATATCGACTGCTGACTGTAGTCATGTTTATGTGCCCTGAAACTGTCAATGTCTATCATCATTGACGTGCCCCAGATCCATTAGTTCACGCCCGTCCTCTGCGGCACGGTGTGAGGTTTGTCAGACCTAAATAGCGCTATCTAACTAATGACCCGCTCGCCATTGGCCCGGCGATTAAGTCGATATAAAATGAGGGACTTCATGATAGAGTTTTTGGTCTAGTATCAGTGTTGTCACCCTTCAGTTAAGAGGGTGTGTACGTGTCCCCAATCCAAGAGATCACGTAGGTTCTGATTAGATCCTTAAAACATGTTGTCACCCTTCAATACAGAGGGTGTGTACGTGTTCCAAACCAGGAGATCACGCAGTTTCAAATTAAATCCTTTACCCATTCCCAACCCGTGGGAATCCCATGCCTTGTAGAAAGTGTGAACTCACCTTGGTTTGCTCGGTAGAAACACAGAAAAGTCAAACAAGCAACGTTGTGGCTACTCACGTCCTATCATAGTTGTATCATACCAATCAGGTTCGTATTCAAACAGTGCACGTATGTTTCTAGCATAATGCATTCAAGTATCATCTATGGCAGCCCAAACAATTATTCATGTACATCAGCACGTATAAGGTCCATGTAGTAGGCCCAAAGGTCCGGCCCAACCACTTAAGTCCGAAATGAGATGCAAGCCCAAACAACGTGTATCTGCGTATAGTCTCGAGTCGCAACTAGACGTTTGCGACTCGCAACCTGAGTCGCAATCTCGGTCTCGGTTCATGCTGTTTTGGTTACGAGTCGCAACTGGACTCGCAACCGGGGTTTCGAGTCAAACGGTTTATGTGCTGATCACTTGTGGTTTCGAGTCGCAACCAGGTGTTTGCGACTCGCAACCGATGTCGCAACCGGGAGATTTCGAATTGTGCTGTTTGAGTCGCAACCAGGCGTTTGCGACTCGCAACCTGAGTCGCAACCAGGTGTTTCGACTCCCAGCACCTGCTGATCTGCATAATGTACTAACCAATAGAAATCCGATTGCATGCAACAGTTGGTACTATCCACTAAACATGTTTTCTTGTCTAACAATTTCCTAAAATGGATCAAACAATCAGATTTCAAATATTCAAACATGTTCATATCATATTCATCATGTTTTTCAAACATTCAAGTAGTTCATATTGCTCATTCAACTTGTTCATCTTATTTCCGGGTTTTTATCATTAATCACAACATAATCATGAGCAACAAATCAATCATACTTGAACATATTCATCTAATGGTTTCAAGTCATCAAATAACATCTCCAAACCTACCCTAATCCGATTAACATGATGCTCTCTATACACATATGCAAGCCGGTTTCATGAACATCAATATTCAATGGTTTGAATCACATTTAGACATAAGATATAGTGTGCTCATGATGCAACATATCCGAAATCAAAACATGTTATCCGATTATTAACAACATACATATCCGGTTCACAAACATCATCAAACATACAACTACACTAGTTAAATCATATCATTCACACTATTATTTAACAACAATAACATCATAAAATCACTAACCGATTGATGGGTTTTGAAGGTGAGTGTGGAGCTTTCAAACGGGTGTGTGTGAGAGACGATCCGAGAGCTCCTTATGGTTGTCGATTGGATCCGAGAATGAAGGAGAAGGATGTTGTAGCTTAGGGTTTTCGTGAGGAAGAGAAGGAGAGTGTGTGTGTGGTTTGTCCAAAAATGTCAAGATTAACATCACTAGGGGTTATATAGTTGTTCCACATTGTGCACCCTAATGGGCTTTCGAATGGGCTAAGGGTGTGTGTGTGACCAACCGGCCCGTAAGTCATTGTTCACCCGAGACCACATGGTCTCGAGTCGGGTTCGTGTTGTCTCGGTTCATATACATACCCGCATACATACACACAAGCATACACATAGCATCACACATAATCACATAAGTTCACATGTATCATTCATTAAATTGTCAAATCAGTTAGTCACTAAACGTTCAAGCACACAACAAAAGGTTCTAAATTTCGAGTTGTCACATCATCCCCAAGTTGAAAGAAATTTCGTCCCGAAATTTGGTAGGCACTCACTGAGGAAGCTAGTTAAGTTGTATGGTTTTCCCGGTTTTCCTGGGGTGTCACATCCACCCCCCGTTGATCTGGAATTTCGTCCCGAAATTCCGTAGCTTCAGCCTCAGTAGTGGGTGTACTGTTTGCGAACAGTTGGGGATACTTTTGTTTCATCTGATCTTCGCGCTCCCAGGTGAACTCTGGGCCGCGACGTGAGTTCCAACGAACTCGAACGAGAGGTATTCTAGTGCTCTTGAGGACCTTAACATCCCGGTCCGTGATTTCGACTGGTTCCTCGACGAATCGTAACTGCTCGTCGATCGTGAGTTCCTTCAAAGGAACTACGTGGGTCTCATCTGACGGACACTTCTTCAGATTCGACACGTGAAAAACGTTGTGAACTGCACCTAGTTCCGCTGGTAAGTTTAGTCTGTAGGCCACCCTGCCTATTTTCTCAATGACCTCGAAAGGTCCAACGTATCGTGGGTTAAGTTTACCGCGTTTACCAAAACGAACCACACCCCTCCAGGGTGAAACTTTGAGTAGTACCCGCTCCCCAACCTGGAGTTCAAGTGGTTTCCTGCCCATGTCGGCGTAAACTTTCTGACGTTCGCGAGCGGCCGTCATGCGTTTTCGTATCTGAGCGATTTGCTCGGTTGTATCTACCACATATTCTGGACCAGTGATCTGACTATCTCCCACCTCTGCCCAGCAAAGAGGAGACCGGCATTTACGTCCGTACAATGCCTCAAATGGAGCAGCTCCAATGCTGGTGTGGTAGCTGTTGTTGTACGAGAATTCCACAAGTGGCAGATGCTTTTCCCAGCGGTTGCCAAAGTCGATTACACATGCACGAAGCATGTCTTCTAAGGTTTGAATAGTGCGCTCGGACTGCCCGTCCGTCTGAGGATGATACGCTATGCTCATATCTAATCGTGAGCCAAAGGATTTGTGCATCGCTTGCCACAGCTCTGAAGTAAAACGCGCATCTCGATCTGAGATAATAGAGGTGGGCACCCCGTGCCTCGAAACGATTTCTTTGATGTATATTTCTGCAAGAGTGGAGAACTTATCCGTCTCCTTGATAGCCAAGAAGTGTGCAGATTTTGTGAGTCGGTCCACGATCACCCAAATAGTATCGTTCCCGCGCTGGGATCTAGGTAGGCCAGTAACAAAATCCATGGAAATTTGCTCCCATTTCCACTGAGGTATCTCTGGTTGTTGGAGTAGGCCTGATGGTTTCTGGTATTCCGACTTGACCCTTGCACAAGTCAAACACTTGCTGACGTAGGTCACTATGTGGGCCTTCATGCTAGGCCACCAGTACGTAGTCTTGATGTCGTGGTACATTTTATCCGATCCAGGGTGTACTGAGTAGCGAGACTTGTGTGCTTCATCCATCACGAGCTCTCGTAGGTTGCCATAGAGTGGGACCCAAACGCGTCCCGTTACATAGTAAGCACCGTCTTCCTTCTGTTCTAAGCGTTGCCTCGATCCGCGTAGGGCTTCGGCCCTGACGTTTTCTGGTTTCAGTGCTTCTATCTGAGCAGCTCGTATTTGGGAAGGGAGACTAGAGTGGATCGTGAGTTGTAAAGCTCGCACGCGCTTAGGCGCAGTTTCCTTCCGACTGAGGGCGTCAGCCACAACATTGGCTTTGCCCGGGTGATACCTGATTGAGCACTCATAGTCGTTCAGCAGCTCGACCCATCGTCGTTGTCGCATATTTAGTTCCTTCTGTTTGAAGATATGCTCGAGGCTCCTGTGGTCGGTGTAGATGGCGCACTTGGTACCATACAGGTAATGCCGCCATAATTTAAGTGCAAAAACAACAGCTCCCAGCTCTAAGTCGTGCGTAGTGTAGTTCTTTTCATGAACCTTGAGTTGGCGTGAGGCGTAGGCTATAACTTTATCTCGTTGCATCAACACGCAACCTAGACCCTGAATTGATGTGTCGCAGTAAACCACAAAGTCGTCCGTGCCTTCTGGCAAGGAAAGGATAGGTGCGCTACAAAGTCTATCCTTTAGGTGCTGAAATGCCAACTCCTGTGCGTTTCCCCAGCGATAAACAACGCCCTTCTGTGTTAGTGAGGTGAGAGGCTGTGCAATCTTCGAGAAATCCTTTATGAATCTCCGGTAGTATCCCGCCAAACCCAAGAATTGGCGAATTTCCTTTGGTGTACGAGGTGCAGGCCAGTTCTTAATCGAGTCTATCTTGGATGGATCAACGTGAATCCCATCCTTGTTTACCACGTGGCCTAGGAAATGGACTTCTCGAAGCCAGAAGTCGCATTTCGAGAACTTTGCATAAAGCTGTTCTGTTCGAAGGAGTTCCAGAATAAGTCGCAGGTGTTGCTCGTGTTCCTCCCGACTCTTGGAATAGATCAGGATGTCGTCGATGAAAACTATAACGAACTTGTCCAGGTAAGGCTTGCACACTCGGTTCATCAAATCCATGAAAGCCGCAGGTGCGTTTGTCATCCCAAAAGGCATGACCAAAAACTCATAGTGCCCGTATCGGGTTCTGAAAGCTGTTTTGGAGACGTCCTCTTCCCGGACTCTCAGCTGGTGATAACCCGATCTCAAATCGATCTTCGAATAGTAGCTCGATCCCTGCAGCTGGTCGAACAAGTCGTCAATACGCGGTAGAGGATAACGATTCTTCACCGTCACCTTGTTGAGTTCCCGGTAATTGATGCACATTCTGAAAGTACCGTCTTTCTTCTTTACAAATAGCACTGGAGCTCCCCAGGGCGATGAGCTTGGACGAATAAAACCCTTATCCAGGAGCTCTTGTAGTTGCGTGGAGAGTTCTTTCAACTCTGATGGGGCCAGTCGATAAGGTGCACGAGCTATAGGCGCAGCTCCAGGAGCTAGTTCAATCGGAAACTCGACTTGGCGATGAGGCGGAAGACCAGGTAATTCCTTAGGAAATACCTCTGGATAATCGCGTACAACTGGGAAATCTTCTATCTTCTTCTCTTTTTCTGAGGTGTCAGTAACGAGTGCCAAAATGGCAGTGTGGCCCTTTCGCAAACACTTTTGGGCCTTAAGGAGAGAAATGACGTTCTCAACAGCACTCCTCTTGTCGCCATGAATCATGAGAGGTTCACCATCGGGACCTGGAATACGGACAACCTTCTCGTTGCAAAGAATCTCTGCTCGGTGTTGGGATAACCAATCCATCCCAATGACAACGTCGAAACTACCCAAGACAATAGGAATGAGGTCGATAGAGAAGGTCTGGTCAGCGAGAATAAGTTTACAACCCTTGACTAGGTGTGTGGCTCCTAAACTCTTACCATTTGCTAGCTCTACGGTGTGCTTGTTGTTCAAAGGGGTTGGAATACGCTTAAGCATTCGACTAACTTCTAGTGACACGTAGCTAGTATCGGCACCCGAATCAAATAAAACTGAAACATAAAAGTCGTCGAGAAGGAACTTACCCGCCACAACATTGGGGTCATTCCTTGCTTCACCTTGGCCGATCACAAACATCCGCCCCCTGGCGCCATTGTTGTTGTTGTTCCCATTGTTACCATTCCCCTGATTGTTGTTATTGTTGTTGTTGTTGTTCTGGTTCCTGTTCAGTTGGGGACAATCTCTCTTGAAGTGGCCCTCAGCTCCACACTGAAAGCACCCTTTGTTATCGCCTTGCTGCTGCTGCTGGCGCTGGTTCTGTTGAGCTTGCTGACGATTCTGATTGGCGGGGTATAAGCTCCTGCAATCCTTCGCAGCGTGACCAGGCTTGTTGCACCGATGACAGTTGCCCCTGGTGCACGGTCCGCTGTGGTGCAGGTTGCAACGATTGCACTTGGGGTGATTTCCTTTGTACCCACCATGACTTTGACCACCAGACGATTGCTGATTAGGGCTCTTGTAGTCATCAGTCTTCCTCTGCTGAGACTGGGACTGAACAGAAGTCGAACCCTTACTTGAAGTTCCATCCCATTTCCGTTTGTTGTCACTAGAGGTACCAGTAGTAGTTGCAGCACCTATGCGTTTTGGTAACTTGTTCTGCTCCACCGCCTGATCCGTTAGACGGTGAGCCAACTGAACGGTTTGCTGATAGGTGGCGAGGTTCGCTGAAGTCACATGACTTTGGATTTCTGGCACTAAGCCCTGAAGAAATAGCTCGATGCGTTTGATGGGAGGGTCCACCATAGTAGGGCACAGAATTGCCAGTTCGTTCGACCTTTTCACATAAGCTTCAATTTCGGACCCCGTCATCTTGAGGTTGAAGAACTCCACTTCTAGTTTGTGAATCTCGTCACGACTGCAGTATTCTTCTTTGATCATTTCCTTAAAAGTTTCCCATGGGGTGGCGTTGGCAGCAACCAACCCTAGCATTTGAACCTGAGCGTTCCACCATGTGAGGGCTAAACCCTCGAGAGTACCAGTAGCGTACTTCACCCTGCGCGCCTCAGGGCATTCGCACATTTCGAACACAGATTCTAGCTTCTCAAACCAATGTAGGAGACCTACTGCTCCTTCAGTGCCGCTAAAAGTAGTTGGTCGGCAGTCCATGAAAGTCTTAAAAGTGCACACGGGTGGCTGAACGTGCTGACCTATCGTAGGTGAAAGAAAAGACAGAGTTTAACACAAAGGTTGGTTCACGAGAGTAGGATCCTAAAGATCCTAGAATGAGTTCGGACTGCAGGATATACCTCCTGCGTGTGCAGCTGCAAGTGCTGCGGCAACTCGTTCGTTGATCAAAGCCGTCAACTGGGCTTGTGTCATGTTAACGCGTCCAGACATGATCTTCACATCAAGAAGAACGTGAGTGAGAGGGGTTCGCGAAAGTACGATGTCAGAAGTGAGTAAGTGCACACGTGTTCAAGCAACAATAGTTATACTAACCAAGCATACCATGAGCAATGTACTATGTAACTAACAAGTAGGCAATACATACACAGATCATATCACCTAGAATGTCGAGCCTTGCATGCGGAGTGAAGCATCGTTGTGGATCGTTGAGCACTGTACAGGTTATAGTCTGGTTTTAACAAAAACGTCTTTCCCTTTATTAAAACCAAGTTCTCTATAACCAATGGCTCTGATACCAATCTGTCACACCCCCAAAATCCACCTGCGGAGTACTACCGCTTGGAGGCGTGACTGACCAGGATCCAGCCACCAATCATATTGAACAAGCATATAAGTAGTTATAAAAGTCCACCCAATACAATTGGTGTTCAAACAAAACATGGTTAAGTTGCAAGCGGAAGCATAAGTCTTAAATCAAAACATAAGTTTAATTGTTTCATAGTTTAACATGGCACACAGTCGTCCATGTCCCACAACGATCCTCCTCCATGCAAGCTCCAGCTAAGAACCTAAGGACCTGCAAAGCATGTAGTAACGAGTCAACAACAAGTTGAGTGAGTTCACGGTTGGGTGTTCGTTTTAAGTTGTTTCGAAAACAGTTTCCTTTAGCTGGCATCCTGCCGTGGGGGTTACCCCATAGTTAAAAACGTGACTTGTTTATTCCCGGTTACTCTGGCAATCCTGCCGTGGGGGCTACCCCGTGTTAGTTATCTGGCATTTCGGCCGTGGGGGCTACCCCATGTATACACTAGACTCGTTACCATATCGACTGCTGACTGTAGTCATGTTTATGTGCCCTGAAACTGTCAATGTCTATCATCATTGACGTGCCCCAGATCCATTAGTTCACGCCCGTCCTCTGCGGCACGGTGTGAGGTTTGTCAGACCTAAATAGCGCT
Source organism: Helianthus tuberosus (assembly GCA_030545235.1). Classification (NCBI taxonomy): domain Eukaryota; kingdom Viridiplantae; phylum Streptophyta; class Magnoliopsida; order Asterales; family Asteraceae; genus Helianthus; species Helianthus tuberosus. Next base: position 19,242 of record JARYGA010059478.1, on the reverse strand, counting down.
ATCTAACTAATGACCCGCTCGCCATTGGCCCGGCGATTAAGTCGATATAAAATGAGGGACTTCATGATAGAGTTTTTGGTCTAGTATCAGTGTTGTCACCCTTCAGTTAAGAGGGTGTGTACGTGTCCCCAATCCAAGAGATCACGTAGGTTCTGATTAGATCCTTAAAACATGTTGTCACCCTTCAATACAGAGGGTGTGTACGTGTTCCAAACCAGGAGATCACGCAGTTTCAAATTAAATCCTTTACCCATTCCCAACCCGTGGGAATCCCATGCCTTGTAGAAAGTGTGAACTCACCTTGGTTTGCTCGGTAGAAACACAGAAAAGTCAAACAAGCAACGTTGTGGCTACTCACGTCCTATCATAGTTGTATCATACCAATCAGGTTCGTATTCAAACAGTGCACGTATGTTTCTAGCATAATGCATTCAAGTATCATCTATGGCAGCCCAAACAATTATTCATGTACATCAGCACGTATAAGGTCCATGTAGTAGGCCCAAAGGTCCGGCCCAACCACTTAAGTCCGAAATGAGATGCAAGCCCAAACAACGTGTATCTGCGTATAGTCTCGAGTCGCAACTAGACGTTTGCGACTCGCAACCTGAGTCGCAATCTCGGTCTCGGTTCATGCTGTTTTGGTTACGAGTCGCAACTGGACTCGCAACCGGGGTTTCGAGTCAAACGGTTTATGTGCTGATCACTTGTGGTTTCGAGTCGCAACCAGGTGTTTGCGACTCGCAACCGATGTCGCAACCGGGAGATTTCGAATTGTGCTGTTTGAGTCGCAACCAGGCGTTTGCGACTCGCAACCTGAGTCGCAACCAGGTGTTTCGACTCCCAGCACCTGCTGATCTGCATAATGTACTAACCAATAGAAATCCGATTGCATGCAACAGTTGGTACTATCCACTAAACATGTTTTCTTGTCTAACAATTTCCTAAAATGGATCAAACAATCAGATTTCAAATATTCAAACATGTTCATATCATATTCATCATGTTTTTCAAACATTCAAGTAGTTCATATTGCTCATTCAACTTGTTCATCTTTTTTCCGGGTTTTTATCATTAATCACAACATAATCATGAGCAACAAATCAATCATACTTGAACATATTCATCTAATGGTTTCAAGTCATCAAATAACATCTCTAAACCTACCCTAATCCGATTAACATGATGCTCTCTATACACATATGCAAGCCGGTTTCATGAACATCAATATTCAATGGTTTGAATCACATTTAGACATAAGATATAGTGTGCTCATTATGCAACATATCCGAAATCAAAACATGTTATCCGATTATTAACAACATGCATATCCGGTTCACAAACATCATCAAACATACAACTACACTAGTTAAATCATATCATTCACACTATTATTTAACAACAATAACATCATAAAATCACTAACCGATTGATGGGTTTCGAAGGTGAGTGTGGAGCTTTCAAACGGGTGTGTGTGAGAGACGATCCGAGAGCTCCTTATGGTTGTCGATTGGATCCGAGAATGAAGGAGAAGGATGTTGTAGCTTAGGGTTTTCGTGAGGAAGAGAAGGAGAGTGTGTGTGTGGTTTGTCCAAAAATGTCAAGATTAACATCACTAGGGGTTATATAGTTGTTCCACATTGTGCACCCTAATGGGCTTTCGAATGGGCTAAGGGTGTGTGTGTGACCAACCGGCCCGTAAGTCATTGTTCACCCGAGACCACATGGTCTCGAGTCGGGTTCGTGTTGTCTCGGTTCATATACATACCCGCATACATACACACAAGCATACACATAGCATCACACAGAATCACATAAGTTCACATGTATCATTCATTAAATTGTCAAATCAGTTAGTCACTAAACGTTCAAGCACACAACAAAAGGTTCTAAATTTCGAGTTGTCACAGTTCTCGCATGAACCCCATCCGATTTACCCATATAGAGGGCTCTTAAAGTCAAATAAGACAATTCATGAGTGTGGGTTCTTAAAGTCAAATAAGACAATTCATGAAACATGATCTAGATCGTTTTGCTTAGACTTGGAGAGAAAACAAGGATACTGATAAATTTAACAATCCACATTTTAAAACTCATGCAAATTCTGGATTAGATATAACAAAATTCCTCCTTTTTTGTTTTGACTTTATAGTCAAACAAGCTAGTGTAAGAAACTTGATTTTTATATATCCGTTTAGATTTTGAAGAAAAAACATGGTCCCATGTGAATACCAACTTTTAGACAACCTAAATAAAAATATTCATGTGAATTTGTATAAATTATTACCTTTTGACCACACACAAGATTTCTTATAGAGATTTTTGTAGTAGATAACACAGATCAGGTGCTATCTACTCCTTCAATTGTCCTAATGGAGATGCCATGGCTAAACCAGATTCCTCAATACATATACAATACTATGGGCCCACAAGGTCCACGTTACTTGTATCCGTATGTCTTCATACTATCCACTTCCTTTGAATTGGCTAAGATGAACATTTGGGCTTTTTAGTTCTTTTTATTTTTTCTCTTAGTGTTCCTATATATTTGCTCAACTATTTTTTATTAGACATGTTGATTGTTACACGTAGCTTAGTGAGAGAGACCAAGATACCACACAAAAGTATTCTTTTCTTGATTTAAGAATATAGCTATAAAATAATTGATATACATGAATATAAGGTAGATTGACTAATGATATTCCTTTTTAGTTCGTAGATCTTCAATTTATATGCTTGCTAATGTGATATTGGATATAGGTGTTATAGGGGTTATTGTTTTGAGAGCCTTGCAACTGAAGATCCAAGAAGAGATGACGTGAAGGGATACGTCACGTTGATGCCAATGTTGAATGTTGTGCTATAATCAAAACCAAGTTAGGCGGACACGGGGTTTTACAATTGATTTGGGCTGTTAATTGCTGTGATTCCACATAATAAGATAGAAGAAGATATGTATCCCACTTAACGATGGACTCGGTCAAGCAACCTTGCAATGTTCACTTAAAGTAGAAACTTATCCACTGTTTGTTGGTTTATTTTGATGTTCATAATTTCATTTAGCATCCATGATCCCAACATCCCGCCTAGAAAATTTTCAAGCATCTTTCATGTCATTATATTGTACTCTGTTTTGGTTGAGAATGAAGAATATTGAAGCAAAGTTTTACTTTTTCGTCTTTTTGGATCCAAGGGATAGAATTGATTGGGAAATATTACTAGATATAGAAAACAAGTCTACTAATTTTTTTGTAAGTTGTTTTATTGTTTAATGTTAATCCATTTGTTTTAGAAAAACATGCCTTATGTGCGAATAGTGATGTGCACCACCCACAAGGCAATGGGTAAAATGCCTTAGACAAGCCATAATGTTCTATTAGTTTACATGTTTACCGCTTTAAGTGTCGGTCAAAATACATTTAGTTTTAAACTATTAGTTGAGAGCATAGTCACATTTAAAATATAGTACTTTTGGGTATCGCAGGCTATATAAATGGTAGTACCCTGACGAACCGAACCAATTTCTACTGTCTAATAAATCTATTTTAACATATATAATTTAGTAATAGGAAACAAAGTAAAAATACAAAACACTATTCATCATCACTATGTATTGATATATAGTGAACATGGATGAATGACAATAAGGTTAATTAGTAAATTATAATACATGTTTTTTTACAAATTTGGTCAATTACCTTAAAATTTATCTCAACTACAAGTGTCAATTCAAAACAATTATAAAACAATATAACGTTTGAAATAATGTCATTTTATTTTATTTAACGACATAATTAAATTAATATAAATTAATTTTTGCTTCCCGGGAAGTTTCATAATCAAGTTTATTGTTATATTGATTTTAGGCCTAAGTTGAAACATATACAAAATCATATTTAATAAGATGTAAAGCATTTGATGGTTATTTTGATTTTAGGTCTTAGTTTCATGATTGCGTGTATTATTGTTTTGATTTTAGATCTATAGGTATATTAATAGATTTTTATATTTTATACAACTTAAATTGCTCAACCCGTGTAATACACGGGTAGATATAAATTTTTATAGATATAGATTTTTTTAACACAATCCATAACCCGTGAAATTATTACAATGAAATTATTAATATATATATATATTCATGTTGTATGATTTGAAGATTGATCATTTGTTACTTTTAAGCCCAATCCCATCATGGGATGATTATTAGTGGGCCTGAACCCAAATTGAGGGAGACGTAAAGGAAGTTTCATGTATAGAATGATAATCATAGTCAAATAGCTAGGAAATAGTCTAATAGGTAGGGTGTGTCTGTTGGACTTCTAAATTGAAGTTTTGGAGTTTTTAGGTTATGTTAGAATGAATTGCCTTTAAGTAGAATAATGTGTGGTTTACATTGTGATTCCTGGGGAAAACAATGTGATTAGACTAGATGACAAAGCAAAGGATTATATATAGGTTTTGGTTATAATTATGAAAGTGTTGTATTAATGGTTGCTTAGTCTGAGCATAATGAAAAGTTTATAGTTTGATTTTGCTTTTGCTCTTAGTTTAGCAACTGTAATTGGTAGAGTGATGACAACAGGCTAGCAACAATATTCAGGTCATTCAAAATGGGTTGTTGGAGCTCCATGAATAAGGTTAAAAAATATAATTCCATGTAGATTAAAAAGATACCCACGTTGTTACCACCATCAAGTTATTCCCACTTTTTTATTCCATGTTAATGCTGTTGTTTTCCAAGCTTTGTTTAATTGTATATCTTGCTTTGTAGGTGGTACTTTAGTATCTATCTATTATTCCATATTTCTAGGGTGTAAGTTAGTGGTAATTTCTTTCTTTCCTATATGATATCGGGGTATCTATCTATTATTCTTTTACTTTCATATTTAGAATTATGTATTATGGATTGTGATTAGCGATTAGCAAATATTGTTTACAATAATATATTATCTTCATATCAATATTAAGGATGATACCCCGATATCACTCATTGGTTCAAGCACTGGATCAATATCTGCTACTGCAAAAAATGTTGAAAACATAAGGGTACATGTGTCTTACTATGTGAATTTATTATTTTATAGATATAGATTTTTTTTAACACAACCCATAACCCGTGAAACTCACGGGTATATAACCTAGTAGGAAAATAAAACAAAGTAAATTGCATGTATGATAAATCTCTTTTTTTTGGCTGTACCTATTGGCACACCAATGTGCCTATATGCACACCAAAAAGTGTTTTTTGTCCTATATGCACACCCTACAGTGTCGAGCTGTGGCCAAAGTGCGGCGTTTTGGTCCGGTCAACCAGACAAAGACTGACTGGTGTCTGACGGGTCTGTTGAGCGGACCAAAACACCGAGCTTTGGCCGCGTTTTGGTCCTGTCAACCAGACCGGGTGTCAGTCTTTTGTCTGGTTGACAGGACCCAAACGCGGCCAAAGCTCAGCGTTTTGGTCCGGTCAACAGACCCGCCAGACACCCGTCAGTCTTTGTCTGGTTGACCGGACCAAAACGCCACGCTTTGGCCACAGCTCGACACTGCAAGGTGTGCATATAGGACAAAAAAACACTTTTTGGGGTGGCTATCTACACACCAAGTGTGTAGACAGTTTGAGCCTTTTTTTATAAATAAGTAGCTTGACATCAACTTGTACGAACCAGCCACGTAACAAAATTCGGGAATATAACCGTGTCGAACACTCCGAACCATTATTATAGAAGCCGAAACACCGACCAAAAGCTCACGTTATGAGCTCCTTCATGGTGGTGAAACAAAGTTCTGGCAAGACTTTCAGTCAAATTGCATCAGAGACAGGGAAGGCTAGTGATTATTCGGATGATGGGTGGTGGGGTACGACGGCTTTAATCGGAATCGGAAAAGGAGCATGTGAACGGAGGTGTTGGGGTGGGTTCTCTGCCGTTGTCAGAGGTTTGTGATTTTGGTAGGTTTGTGATGGGTGGAGGAGGTTGGCAATGGTATATTGTGATGGTGGTGGTGTTGGAGGAGAGGTTGAAGATGATGGTGGGTTGAGATTAAAGGTGATTGGTTATTTTATTTTTTTAAAGGAAGGTTATTAAAAATATTGATAAAAGCATTTGTTTTATTATTTTTTAATAGTAAGGGTATTATAGTTATTTCACATCAATTTAACTGAAAAAAACTAACGATTATCCACTCAGGGAACTATACGAGTAGCAAGTGAGCAAACCACAACGAACTTACGTGTAATTTCAAAAAGTTGGGGACTAAAGGTGAAAAAATGATAAACCACAGGGACCATCTGATCAATTTACGCGTCAATTAAAATAGGAACATCCATAAAAATCTAAACATACCATTGATTTTCTTTGATGAACTGAGGAATCAAGAAAGAGATAAAGATGTGTGTCACTTAGGGTTTGGAGAGGAAAGTAGGAGTATAATGTGAGTGTGATCCATAATTGAGATAAGGAAGATTAAATAGTAGACCCGATAGAATAGTATCGATGATCCAAATAAGATGGTCTAATTCATCCCAATTCGGATCCCGCATCCATTTCTGAAAAATAAACAGGTTTACTTGTTTTCCCCCAAAATCACCCTGAGCTTACACCATAACATGCCATGTGTCCAAATCATTTCATTTATTATTATTATTATATAGATATAGATTTCAGCACAATCAAAAGTACAATAAACACTCCCCCTCACTAGGTGCATTCTCTCTCTTATTGTTTTGCTTTTCTCTCTATAGATACTTTGATCAGAGGATATTCAGTTGTAAGAGTTAGTGAATTACAACATGTATTGTTCTATTTATAAGAGGAGAGAAGTGCTAGTGACATTACCATGAAAGCAACCCTAAACAACCTAATAAATGATGTAACTGCCAGCAGTTTGCAAAACTACCGGGCAGTTAAGTTAAAACAACTATTACATAAAACTACTAGAATACAAGGGGAAACTGTTGGATGATTTCAACACTTTTTCTTTCTGGCTCTTTGGTCTTCGTATGTTGACTTGTTGACCAACACTTATCTTTAGCTTTGACTAGTTGACCCAACACTTTGTCTTCAGTTGCTGACTTGTTGACCAGTACTTTAGTAATCCAGCTCTTTGACTTGATTTCCAGCACTTTGACCCCAGTAGTTCTTTTCCAGTTGTTTTGGATGGTTGTTAGTGAAGCTTTCACGGAAGGAACTTGTGGTACTTTGAATCATGCTTCAACCTTATTCTAGTGGCGGACCCAAGAATTTTTCCATGGGGGTGTGGAATATTTTTAAAAATTTTAGGCGCCAAGATATATAAATAAAAAATTCTGTTTAGGCGGGTCATGTAAAACAAAGAACATCAAACTAAAATTTATATAATGATCTTCGAGTGTTCAACCATCAATATTCCTTAATTTTCAAAATTATTCACATCAACAAGTTTTGAATTTCGACGTTTCAAACCCTATAATAGAATCATATAATCAATAAGAGAGTAAGAGAAAACAAACCCATCCTATAAAGACTGGAACAACCCAAAAATGTGAGTCCCAAACAAGATTCGGATCATAGTTATAGTGATTGACAACACCCAAATACCTCTTGATTAGGTGTTTGAATGTTGAAAAGTAAGAAAACAAGATGAAGGTGAAGATTCTTAACCAAGAACTAATCAACAAGTGTTGATTTGCAACCCCACAATGATATAAACATACAAAGATCCTGGATAATCAGATTAAGCACCAATACAGAGAGCAAAACACAACGAGAATACCAAAATGCCTTAGTCCAAGAAACTTTGGACACTAAGGAGCCAATGACTCATATATATAGCATATGACTACACAACATATTTAATAAATAATAATAAATACGCCACTACAGGGCAATTTACAATAATTACACTTTCAACCCCTCTAATATTTTAAACTATTACAAAACAAACCCTAGACTATTAAATTCAAGTACCAACGGTCTCTAACTAGTCTAACAATATCACCCCTAGACCATTGCGTACTTGAGTATCTTCAGTCTTTATCTTCGGTTTCAGGGTTTACTACGGCTTCTTCAAAATTTTGTTGTGGTGGAGTTTGATTAATAGTAGCTTCACTTGTTGTTGATGGATCCTCCATAGTGAATTCATATGTGGATGAAGTCAGAGGTGGTATCACTTGAATGTTCTATTCATATAAAAGATCCTTGTCTTTTGGAGCAGGTGATTGACGTTCAGCTGGTTTTTCAGCTTCTTTCTTCTTTCGAGCTTCGTCATGCTCCTTTTGTTCTTCAATTCTGAATAAGATCTCCATCATCTCAGTCTTTCTTTCTCTAGCTTTTTCCACAGCTCTTTGTAAGAGCATTCCTTCCTCGAGGTATTCATTTCCTGTAATTGGGTCTTTGCTGTAGCAGGAGCCTTTCGAAATCTGCCCTGGTGCTGCTGTGTGTTGGATTTATTCTAGCATTCCCAGCTCAGGAGCATCCCACATGGGTAAGGTTTGCATATTAAGACCAGTTCGAAGTACTGAATCACACCACATTTTCTTTTCCTGTGAACATTCCCTTCAAATCACAGTACTTCAATTTAATGATTTGTCGGTCACTTCTGGCTTTTCAATAGTTATGACTTGATCGAAGTCTAGAAGTTTATCGCATTCTTTCTTGAAACATTCGGGCTGTTCTTGGGCAACCTCTTCTCCTCCATCAGTTTCACATAACACATCCTCCTCGAGCCTCCACTCAACAAACTTGGAGGGCATTTCATAACGATCTCATATATATTATACCCCAAGAGTCTTACAGGGTTTTGGTGAACGTTTTTGCATTTCTTTGATCCCACTTCTTCAACAACTTTCTTCCGCTTGTCTTTGCGTTTTGCAGCCTGTTGGGGATCCTCTTCAACATCATGTTCTTCGTTTAGCTTTGGATTCCCTTACACTCTTTCTGTACTTCTGGACAAATAACCGTTAGTGCATACGTCTGTCGACATCGTCTTGTATCGAGTCTTGTATTAAAATTGTTAGATCAGGGCACGTAGTGTCACACCCCCAAAATCCACATGCGGAGTATCACCGATTGGAGGCGTGACTGACCAGGATCAAACCACTAATCATATCGAACAAGTATGTAATTAATTGTAAAAGTCCAACCAACATGATTAGTGTCCAAAAACAAACATAGTTAAGTTATGAGCGGAAGCATAATGTATAAAACCAAATCAAGAGTCCAAATATCCAAATGTTTAACATGGCACACAGCTGTCCATGTCCCACAACGACTCTCCCTTGTGCAAGCTCCAGCTAAGTACCTATAGACCTGCAAAGCATGTAGTAACGAGTCAACAACTAGTTGAGTGAGTTCACGGTTGGGTGTTCGTTTTAAGTTGTTCCAAAAACAGTTTCTTTTAGCTGGCGTTCCTGCCGTGGGGGTTACCCCATAGTTGAAAACGTGATTTGTTTAACCCTTTGTTTAACCCATTTAATCTGGCAATCCTGCCGTGGGGGCTACCCCATGATAGTTATCTGGCATTTCGGCCGTGGGGGCTACCCCATGTATACTCTAGACTCGTTACCATATCGACTACTGACTGAATTCATGTTTAAGTGCCCTGAAACTGTCAATGTCTATCAGCATTGACGTGCCCCAGATCCATTAGTTCACGCCCGTCCTCTGCGGCACGGTGTGAGGCTTGTCAGACCTAAATAGCGCTATCTAACTAATGACCCGCTCGCCATTGGCCCGGCGATTAAGTCGATATAAAAAGGAGGGACTTCGTGATAGAGAGTTTTGGTCTAGTAAAGTTATCTGTCCGTGAGGACGAGGAATTACATTCCTGAACCATTACTGTCCTACCCAAGAAAGGACGAGGAATCCATATTCCTTAACCCCATTCCCAACCCCTGGGAATCCCATGCTTTGTAGAGTGTGAACTCACCTTGGTTTGCTCGGCAGATTACACAGAAAGGTCAACTCTAGCAGCTAGTGGTCAACCACGTCCTAACATGGTTATCATACAAGTCAGGTTTTGGTTTCACAGAGTGCACATAAGAATCACGTAAGATAGCATGTAAGAACACACACACGGATCATAACAACACATATTATGCACGTTAACATACTAAACATTTGTACGATTTTATAGAATGGGCTCGCACAAGTCAATAAGCCTTGTGCGATCCACTCGTTTAAGCCCATCCATACCCGGCCCAACATACATATACAGCCCAAACATTAAACAATTAAACGGTTTGTGCGATCCAATACATGTTGTGCGATTTGACTAATCTGGCCCAAACACATACCCGGCCCAATATTCAATTACATTTCACTTGTGCAACCGATCATGACCTTGTGCGACTGGTCATGACTTGTGCGATCAGGTTAACTAATTTCCGTGAATTATGCAATCAGTGATATCTATTCCATAGTTTCCAATTTTAACAATTATCAATTAACCACTTAACCGTTTCCAAGCCACACGGTAATCGATCAAATTGAACAATCATCATTAATTCTTATAACCTTAATACTCGAACCCCCACTAATTGATAAAGAAATCATCATCATATGCACTGATATTCACGTGATATACTTGAAAATCATTCGACCACACCTTTCATACATATCATCAACTTCACTCGGTTCATGCATTTAATCAAAACATCAATCCATTATCATCACGTGATAATCTTATTCTGACAATCACATTTACTATGCACATGCTTTGTTTTTGTCAATACTACAATTCACACATGATCATCATCGAATTAAACAACAATAGCCGACCATCATTTAAGCATCTCAAAGATTATTGGACCAACTATGATATGTGATATTTACTAATCTCTTAACTTGGGAATTGAACTAAAACAGAGATCACATGGGCATGCATACTAGCTGACAAACTCAATTAATCTATACATGTAAACATCATGGCAGCCGATTACATACATTCATACTCAATCACATATTATACGAACAATCACATCATTGCATCATCCATCATGTCGAGCATATATATAACATATCATCATAAAATCATGAAACAATACATGATATCCGAGTTACCATACTTATCCGATTAACAAGAATATTATCATTCGACACAATTATAACAATATCTCATCAACATATCGAGTCTATGCAACACACATCATAAACCATCCAACAATAATTAATATACTAACCGAATAGAGAAGGAACAAGAATTGATCCGAACACTATGAACTTAGATGATGCGTGCGGCTGCCTTCGAGTTCGTGAGAGAGAGAGAAGAGCTAGGGTTTGTGGGTGTGTTGTGTGATTGTTTTGCAACAAGTGAGAACAACTTTCTAAGGGTGTGTATACGTATGGTGAAGTGGGCCGAACCCTTAACATGGCTGCCCATTCGGTTCAAGTTCAAGAGAAGTGGGCCGAGGGTAGTTAAGCCCAAAGGCTTGTGCGATTCGAATAGCGTTGTACGATCGGCTTAATACTATACAATACACATTATCACATAATCATAACAACATAACATTTAATCAATCACAAGGTTCATATACTCACACAGTGTTTACATACGTTACATGAAAGTATAAAGAAGGTTCTGAAATACGAGTTGTCACATTATCCCCAAGTTGAAAGAAATTTCGTCCCAAAATTTAGCACGTACTCACTGAGGAAGCTAGTTAAGTTGCATGGTTTTCCTGGTTTTCCTGGGGTGTCACATCCTCCCCCCGTTGATCTGGAATTTCGTCCCGAAATTCCGTAGCTTCAGCCTCAGTAGTGGTTGTACCGGTTGCGAACAGTTGGGGATACTTTAGTTTCATCTGATCCTCGCGTTCCCAGGTGAACTCTGGGCCGCGACGTGAGTTCCAACGAACTCGAACGAGAGGTATTCTAGTACGCTTGAGGACCTTAACATCCTGGTCCGTGATTTCAACAGGTTCCTCGACGAATCGTAACTGCTCGTCGATCGTGAGCTCCTTCAAAGGAACTACGTGGGTCTCATCTGACATACATTTCTTCAGATTCGACACGTGGAAAACATCGTGAACTGCACTGAGTTCCGCTGGTAAGTTCAATCTGTAGGCCACCTTGCCTATCTTCTCAATGACTTCGAAGGGTCCAACGTATCGTGGGTTAAGTTTGCCCCATTTACCAAAACGAGCCACACCCTTCCAGGGTGAAACTTTGAGTAGTACACGCTCCCCAACCTGGAGCTCTAATGGTTCTCTGCCCTGATCGGCGTAGACTTTCTGACGGTCACGAGCTGCCGCCATTCGTTGTCGTATCTGAGCAATTTTCTCTGTTGTGTCAACCACATGTTCTGGTCCAGTAATCTGACTATCCCCCACCTCTGCCCAACAAAGAGGTGACCGGTATTTACGCCCGTACAATGCCTCAAACGGAGCAGCTTTAATGCTGGTGTGGTAGCTGTTATTGTATGAGAATTCCACGAGTGGCAGATGCTTTTCCCAGCCATTGCCAAAATTGATTACACATGCCCTAAGCATGTCTTCGAGAGTCTGGATGGTACGTTCCGACTGCCCATCCGTTTGCGGGTGATAAGCTGTGCTCATATCTAACCTTGAGCCAAAGGACTTGTGCATTGCTTGCCATAGTTCCGAAGTAAAACGTGCATCTCGATCCGAGATGATGGAGATGGGCACCCCGTGCCTCGAGACAACTTCCTTGAGATATGCTTCTGCTAGGGTGGAAAACTTATCTGTTTCTTTGATGGCCAAGAAGTGAGTAGACTTCGTGAGTCGATCCACGATCACCCAAATAGTATCGTTACCACGTTGTGATCTAGGCAGGCCAGTAACGAAATCCATGGAAATTTGCTCCCATTTCCATTGTGGTATCTCTGGTTGTTGAAGGGGGCCTGAAGGTTTCTGGTATTCCGCCTTGACTCTCGCACAAGTCAAGCACTTGCTAACGTACGTTGCTATGTGGGCCTTCATACTAGGCCACCAATATGTGGTTTTGATGTCGTGGTACATTTTGTCCGAACCAGGGTGCACTGAGTAGCGAGACTTGTGTGCCTCATCCATCACAAGCTCTCGTAGGTTGCCATAAAGTGGGACCCAAATGCGTCCTGTTACGTAGTAAGCACCGTCTTCCTTCTGTTCTAAGAGTTGCCTTGAGCCGCGTAGGGCTTCAGCCCTGATGTTTTCTGGTTTCAATGCTTCTACCTGAGCATTTCGTATTTGAGAAGGAAGATTAGACTGTATAGTGAGTTGTAAAGCTCTTACGCGTTTAGGTGTAGTGTCCTTTCGACTGAGGCCGTCAGCCACAACATTGGCTTTGCCTGGATGGTATCTGATCGAGCATTTGTAATCATTCAGCAATTCGACCCATCGTCGTTGTCTCATATTGAGTTCCTTTTGTTTAAAGATATGCTCGAGACTTCTGTGATCAGTGTAGATAGCACACTTGGTGCCATACAAGTAGTGTCGCCATATCTTAAGTGCAAAAACAACCGCTCCCAGCTCTAGATCGTGTGTAGTGTAGTTCTTTTCATGTACTTTGAGTTGACGTGAGGCGTAGGCTATAACCTTATCCCACTGCATCAATACGCAACCAAGACCCTGAATGGATGCGTCGCAATAAACCACAAAGTCGTCTGTGCCCTCTGGCAATGAAAGGATAGGTGCACTGCAAAGTCTATCCTTTAAGTGTTGAAACGCTAACTCCTGTGCGTTTCCCCAACGATAAACAACGCCCTTCTGTGTTAGTGAAGTAAGAGGCTGAGCAATCTTAGAAAAATCCTTGATAAATCTCCTGTAGTAACCTGCCAATCCCAAGAATTGGCGAATTTCCGTTGGTGTACGAGGTGCAGGCCAGCTCTTGATTGACTCTACCTTGGATGGATCAACGTGAATCCCATCCCTGTTCACTACATGGCCTAAGAAATGGACTTCACGAAGCCAGAAGTCACATTTTGAAAACTTGGCGTACAGCTGTTCCTTTCGAAGGAGTTCCAAAATAAGTCGTAAATGTTGCTCGTGTTCCTCCTGACTCTTCGAATAGATCAGGATGTCATCAATGAAGACAATAACGAATTTGTATAAGTAGGGCTTGCACACTCGATTCATCAAATCCATGAAGACCGCCGGTGCGTTTGTCATCCCAAAAGGCATGACCAAAAACTCATAGTGGCCATATCGAGTTCTGAAGGCTGTTTTGGAGACGTCCTCCTCTCGGACTCTCAGCTGGTGATATCCCGATCTCAAATCAATCTTCGAATAGTAGCTCGACCCTTGTAGCTGGTCGAACAAATCGTCAATGCGTGGAAGAGGGTAGCGGTTCTTCACAGTCACCTTGTTCAGTTCACGGTAGTCGGTGCACATTCTGAACGTACCGTCTTTCTTCTTCACGAATAGCACTGGAGCTCCCCAGGGTGAAGAGCTAGGACGAATAAAACCCTTATCTAGGAGTTCTTGTAGTTGCGTAGATAGCTCTTTCAACTCTGATGGAGCTAAACGATACGGTGCACGAGCTATGGGTGCCGCTCCAGGAGTTAGCTCGATCTGAAATTCGACCTGGCGATGAGGCGGGAGGCCAGGTAGTTCCTCAGGGAATACCTCAGGATAGTCGCGTACAATTGGAAAGTCTTCTATCTTTCTTTCTTTCTTCGAGGTGTCGGTAACGAGAGCCAGAAAGGCAGTGTGGCCCTTACGCAAACACTTTTGGGCCTTAAGGGAAGAGATGATGCTCACAACAGCACCACTCTTGTCGCCACGAATCATAAGAGGTTCATCACCTGTTCGAGAAACACGAACGACCTTCTCATTGCAGAGAACCTCTGCTCGATATTGAGGTAGCCAATCCATACCAATAACGATGTCGAAACCATCACAACGTTGGGGTCATTCCTAGCATTACCCTGACCAATCACGAACACTCGACCCCTGGCACTATTGTCGTCGTTATTACCCCCGTTGTTGCCTCTATTAATGTTCTCGTCTCCTTGGTTGTCTGGTTCTGGTTCAACTGTGGACAGTGTCTCTTGAAGTAACCTCCAGCACCACACTGATAACATCCCTTGTTACCCTTGCTATTGTTGCTAATTCTATGAAGCTTATGGCTGTTGTTGTCGGTTTTGGTTTGCAGGACGTGAGCTTCTACAATCTTTGACTTCATGACTAAGCTTGTTGCATCTCTGACAATGATCTTTGCTGCACGACCACTGTGGTGCAAATTACATCGATTCCATCCTGCCATTGACCACTAGAAGGTTGCTGACCAGGACTCTGGTAGTCATTGATCTTTCGCTGTTGTGCCTGGGACTGAGCCGTAGTTGAACCCTTGTTGGAGGTTCCATCCCACTTCCGTTTGTTGTCACTGGGAGCATCCGAAGTAGTTGTAGCAGCATTAATACGTTTCGGCAGTTTATTCTGTCCTACCGCCTGATCTAAGAGACGTTGAGCAAGACGAGTAATATCCTGGATGGTTGCAAGGTTAGCAGAAGTCACATGACTTTGAATCTCTGGTACTAAGCCTTTGAGGTACAGCTCAATGCGCTTGATGGGAAGATCCACTCTAGTTGGACATAATACTGTCAGTTCGTTGGATCGTTTCGTGCACGCTTCTATCTCTGACCTTGTCATCCCCAAGTTTAAGAACTCCACTTCCAGCTGGTGGATGTCATCTCGACTACGGTATTCACGTTTGGATCAGTTCCTTAAGAATCATTCCATGGGGTGGCATTAGCAGCCTCTAGCCCCAGCATCTGAACTTGCGCGTTCCACCTTGTTGGTGCAGTGCCTTCGAGAGTACCGGTGGCGTACTTCACCCTGCGAGCCTCAGGGCATTCACACATCTCTAAGACAGGCTCGAGCCTTTCAAACCAATGGAGGAGTCCAACAGTTCCTTTAGTGCCACTGAAAGTACATGAACGTCTTAAATGTGCATACAGGCGGCTGAGCGTTCTGACCTTGTTGCGCGAGGAAGAAACGACAGGGTTAAGCGCTAGAGTTGGGTCATGAGAGTAGGATCTAACATCCTAGGATAGGTTCGTAACAGTAGGTTATACCTCATGCCTGAGCGGCCGCGAGTGCTGCCGTAACTTGTTCGTTGATAAGAGCCGTCAGCTGGCTTGAGTTCGGTTCACACGTTCCCTCATGATCTCACATCGAAGGAAACACAAATAGGAAAGGTGTCGCAAATGTGTGTAAATGTGGAGTGACAGTAGGGGCAAGCACAAATGAGTTTTCAAACTTTAGTTGCTACGTTTATCTAAGCATACCATAAGCAAAGTTCTATGCAATCTAACAAGTAGACAATATAAACATAATTCATACCACCTAGAATGTCGAGCCTTGCACGTGGAGCGAAGCGTCGTTGTGGATCGTAGAGCACTGTACAGGTTATAGTCTGGTTTTAACAAAAACGTTTTCCTTTATTAAAACCAAGTTCTCTATAACCAATGGCTCTGATACCAATCTGTCACACCCCCAAAATCCACATGCGGAGTATCACCGCTTGGAGGCGTGACTGACCAGGATCAAACCACTAATCATATCGAACAAGTATGTAATTAATTGTAAAAGTCCAACCAACATGATTAGTGTCCAAAAAACAAACATAGTTAAGTTATGAGCGGAAGCATAATGTTTAAAACCAAATCAAGAGTTCAAATATCCAAATGTTTAACATGGCACACAGCTGTCCATGTCCCACAACGACTCTCCCTTGTGCAAGCTCCAGCTAAGTACCAATAGACCTGCAAAGCATGTAGTAACGAGTCAACAACTAGTTGAGTGAGTTCACGGTTGGGTGTTCGTTTTAAGTTGTTCCAAAAACAGTTTCTTTTAGCTGGCGTTCCTGCCGTGGGGGTTACCCCATAGTTGAAAACGTGATTTGTTTAACCCTTTGTTTAACCCATTTACTCTGGCAATCCTGCCGTGGGGGCTACCCCATGATAGTTATCTGGCATTTCGGCCGTGGGGGCTACCCCATGTATACTCTAGACTCGTTACCATATCGACTACTGACTGAAGTCATGTTTAAGTGCCCTGAAACTGTCAATGTCTATCAGCATTGACGTGCCCCAGATCCATTAGTTCACGCCCGTCCTCTGCGGCACGGTGTGAGGCTTGTCAGACCTAAATAGCGCTATCTAACTAATGACCCGCTCGCCATTGGCCCGGCGATTAAGTCGATATAAAAAGGAGGGACTTCGTGATAGAGAGTTTTGGTCTAGTAAAGTTATCTGTCCGTGAGGACGAGGAATTACATTCCTGAACCATTACTGTCCTACCCAAGAAAGGACGAGGAATCCATATTCCTTAACCCCATTCCCAACCCCTGGGAATCCCATGCTTTGTAGAGTGTGAACTCACCTTGGTTTGCTCGGCAGATTACACAGAAAGGTCAACTCTAGCAGCTAGTGGTCAACCACGTCCTAACATGGTTATCATACAAGTCAGGTTTTGGTTTCACAGAGTGCACATAAGAATCACGTAAGATAGCATGTAAGAACACACACACGGATCATAACAACACATATTATGCACGTTAACATACTAAACATTTGTACGATTTTATAGAATGGGCTCGCACAAGTCAATAAGCCTTGTGCGATCCACTCGTTTAAGCCCATCCATACCCGGCCCAACATACATATACAGCCCAAACATTAAACAATTAAACGGTTTGTGCGATCCAATACATGTTGTGCGATTTGACTAATCCGGCCCAAACACATACCCGGCCCAATATTCAATTACATTTCACTTGTGCAATCGATCATGACCTTGTGCGACTGGTCATGACTTGTGCGATCAGGTTAACTAATTTCCGTGAATTATGCAATCAGTGATATCTATTCCATAGTTTCCAATTTTAACAATTATCAATTAACCACTTAACCGTTTCCAAGCCACACGGTAATCGATCAAATTGAACAATCATCATTAATTCTTATAACCTTAATACTCGAACCCCCACTAATTGATAAAGAAATCATCATCATATGCACTGATATTCACGTGATATACTTGAAAATCATTCGACCACACCTTTCATACATATCATCAACTTCACTCGGTTCATGCATTTAATCAAAACATCAGTCCATTATCATCACGTGATAATCTTATTCTGACAATCACATTTACTATGCACATGCTTTGTTTTTGTCAATACTACAATTCACACATGATCATCATCGAATTAAACAACAATAGCCGACCATCATTTAAGCATCTCAAAGATTATTGGACCAACTATGATATGTGATATTTACTAATCTCTTAACTTGGGAATTGAACTAAAACAGAGATCACATGGGCATGCATACTAGCTGACAAACTCAATTAATCTATACATGTAAACATCATGGCAGCCGATTACATACATTCATACTCAATCACATATTATACGAACAATCACATCATTGCATCATCCATCATGTCGAGCATATATATAACATATCATCATAAAATCATGAAACAATACATGATATCCGAGTTACCATACTTATCCGATTAACAAGAATATTATCATTCGACACAATTATAACAATATCTCATCAACATATTGAGTCTATGCAACACACATCATAAACCATCCAACAATAATTAATATACTAACCGAATAGAGAAGGAACAAGAATTGATCCGAACACTATGAACTTAGATGATGCGTGCGGCTGCCTTCGAGTTCGTGAGAGAGAGAGAAGAGCTAGGGTTTGTGGGTGTGTTGTGTGATTGTTTTGCAACAAGTGAGAACAACTTTCTAAGGGTGTGTATACGTATGGTGAAGTGGGCCGAACCCTTAACATGGCTGCCCATTCGGTTCAAGTTCAAGAGAAGTGGGCCGAGGGTAGTTAAGCCCAAAGGCTTGTGCGATTCAAATAGCGTTGTACGATCGGCTTAATACTATACAATACACATTATCACATAATCATAACAACATAACATTTAATCAATCACAAGGTTCATATACTCACACAGTGTTTACATACGTTACATGAAAGTATAAAGAAGGTTCTGAAATACGAGTTGTCACACGTAGTACGAGAAAAACAGGGTTTATGTGTGAATGGTTAATTTCGCACGAAATAGCAAAAGGCTATTTCGCACGAAATAGCACAATGTTAATTCCATGCGAAATTACATCTACTATAAATACCCTTCATGTGATTTCATTTGTAACGTTCATGTTTCCGGTACCGAAGTACTGTCGACGTGTCTACTGATCTGTAAACGTGTTAAATCAATAAAACAAGACAATTAAGTGTGAATCAAGCTGTTACAAAGTCTAATCAATGAATTCCGCCTCT
>JARYGA010059477.1:0-28504 GCA_030545235.1 Helianthus tuberosus | reverse complement strand
CTACAAATATGGGGTACTCCGAATATTCCATTGTGAACGTTATTGACCGAGTAATACGGCTTCAACGTCTTCATTTGAACGACTTGGACCGAGTCTTCCGCGGAATGAGTCTTCGTGAACGTTGATAGCTTCTAACCCACGTACCTGCACATAATCCGTTAGTAATCCTAAGGATACCATTCAGGATGTTACCAATATCCTAAATCAGCATCCCAGATGTAAACAGATACTATATAACCAAGATATATGTCAAGATATTTTCCAGGATATGGGCTCAGAATTTCACCCATAACAATTGTCCCCAAAAATGTTACCGTTTGATATCCTGCACTAACGGTTACATTTTTCACGGTGGCCGAGGTAATTAAGAGATAAGACCATTGATGTGATAGCTTTCAACCACCCGGCCTATATTTACTCATCATGCCCTATATCTTCTCATCCTCATCTCCTTTTTTAATCACAATCGACAAGGAAAAAGGTAATATTCTCTCCCTCATCTTCACATTCATCTTTATCATCTTTCTCCGGCGAAAAATTCAGGCGACCAAATGCCCAGGCAAACAAGGTCTAGTTCAGGTGACTCGGCTCCCACATTCATCCAACAGAATCTTCTCCAAGAACCGGAGAATGAGACATGCACCTTTGACAGTGCCCACCTGTCAGGCTTGAAATCCTCCGGTATCTTTCCGGAAGGAACTATATTCCGACCCTTTGATAGAGAAATCCGGTCAGATATGGTTTCCAACGAGTGGATATGTTTCAATGCCTTCCCCTTTACCTTAGGGTTACGATTCCCCTTTCCGGACTTCATCACCGAGTTCTTTAATATCACCAAAATTTCTTTCAGCCAAACCATGCCAATGCTCTGGCGTGTTTTGTCTGTTCTTGACCAAATCAAGAGAAACCACATACCTGCCCTTTCCGTCCATGATCTCCCTTTAGCCTACAAGCTTAGATGCCATGGCTCATCTAGATTCCTATTTTATTCTACTTCCGGTGACCCATTGATACTTCGTGCCACCAGGAACGAGGATGGTTGGCAATCCAAGTTTTTCTTTGTAAAAAGGGATTCAATCCCTGGTGGAACGAATTATCCGATGAGATGGTTGAGAAAGGGTAGGACTTAGGGTTTAAGAATGATCCTGTCTCTTATTCTGTCTCATATCCTGAGCTAATGAATTTCATTTTCTCTGTTTGTGTATGCAGCTGATTTCAGGAAGATCGCACCTCCCCTTGCTGATTCTCAAAAAAGAATAGACGCCATCAGACTGCTTTCAGAAACAGAGAGAAGCTTTAATCCATCTCCACCAACTCCAAGCCCTCTTTCAAGTGCAAACATGTCTAGTAAGAATCCTGCAAGATATCCTGTACACACATGTTTTTATTTGATATTCTTAGGAGAGATTTAGATTTTACTCCCTGTGTGCAGATTCCAGCAAAGTTCTAGTCTATCTAGACCTTGATGAACTCGACTGCTATCCAACTCCAGCCACAGTAAAAAAGGAGACTCCTGCTGCTACTAGCTCCAAGCCACTCCCGGCTCCCAAGGCCAATCCAAGAACCCGTGCTTCCACAGCGAAAAAGAGGAAGGGTCTTGAAGTCAGTGCTCCAGGCTCAGAAGGGTTCTCCTATGACGAACTCAGCTTCTCTGATTCCTTAGAGCCAATGACATCCTTCCTTAACAAGGTAATATCCTGACGCATATCCTTCATGTATATCCTGCACATATATCCTGCACGTATATCCTAACAGGATATCCTGGTAGGATATCTTGGTCAACATATATTCTAACTTTATACCTGTAATTGATGTGCAGGGCCTCCAGCATTTGCTCCATTTGTACAATGACGCTTGTGGTACGGTGGCACTTCATGAAGCCAGGATCAAACAGCTCGAAAGCACCGTTGCTGACCAGGGTGCCATTGCTGAAGCGAAGACCCGACACTACGAAAGCCTGCTGAAGAAGGTCACCCAAGACGCTGAGGTCAAACTCGCCACCGTTCAAATGGATCATGATCAAGCCTTGGTCAATTTCTGGGAGGGAATCAAGGCTTCTGCTATCGTCTCCCTGTTACAAGCACGCATCAAGATGGCCTACGAGGCCAAGGAGACGGGCCTTGTTTGTCCATCTTGGCCAGTTGAATCCTGGGTGGCCAAGTTAAAGGAGCTCGGAGGCAAAGCTGTGCCACTTCCTGCTGAAGCTGGTGAGTCTTCTAAATCAGCAGAGGTGGTGGTCCAGGCTGGAGACAAGAAGGATGCTGGAGCTGATGCTGGGATGGACATTGGCGAGGATGCTGCTCAAAATGCTAGTCAGGATGCTGGTGCTAAGAAGTCTGAGAAGGTTGGAGGAGATGCCGCTGTGTGAGGGCATTTAGGTGGGCGATGACGGATATACGTGCCAAGGCCAGAGCCCACCTTTTTAAATTTGAATGTTGGTCTGTAGTCCTAAAACAATTTACTTTTCTGCACTTTACTTTTCTGCACCTGAACAATTTATATTTCCTGCATGCTTTTGTGAACAATACAACAGTTGGAGGCGGATGGGTCTCGGTTTGAGATGAAACCTTCAACTGTTGGGTAAGTATGGTAAGAAACTATTAGTGCTCTTAGTGGATGGGCCTTGTTTTGAGGTGAAACTAAGAGCACATCTTTTGGTATGTTAATAATATAACCACTCTTTTGACTTTATTATTATTGTCATTAACATACAAATTTTACTTGTGAAAATTGTTTGGTTTGAACATTCTTAGGAACATATATTATAAATGTATCCTGGGAGATATCCTGAAAGATATCTTGAAAAGGATATTGAAATATAACCTATAAATTGTCCAAACAAAAAGGATAGATCATACCAAAGATTCTTAGAGAATCAGTTCCAATCCTTTATCATAAGTTTGTCCCCAGTGCATACTTATAAACTTGGATCCATCATTTGAACAGTATAATGTATGTCCCCTGTGTTCGACAAAAACACAAATGTATTTATATTTTGACTCGAATGAATTTCGAATGCCCAAGGGCAGAACCCCTGATATCCTGAAATGAATCCTTAGCATACTGGGGATAAACCCTGATATCTGGGGATAAACCCTAAATTTCATGCGCTACAGGCGAGAGTGTATAAACTCCAATTCTTAGAAAGGTGAAAACCTTTAAACCTTAGAGAGTATGAAAATACTCTTTCGTGAGAGAGGGTGATCAATCCTCATATACCTTTAGGATCCAGGATATAGCCAACAGTAACGAAATTGTCAGCCACTTTTACATGAACTGGTCCCGCTACCTTGAACTATACCTAGATAACTTGCGCTCCAGGCGAGGTGTTTAAAACCAATTCGAAAGAAAGGTGAATACCTTTAAACCTTTGAAGGGACCAGGATCCCTTAAACGTGAGAGAGGGGGCCAATCCTCTAATCTTTCGACTTATCCTGAGTATATATCCTGGAGCTATATCCTGAAACATATCCTGCAAAACAATTGTAAACTAGGGGGGGTGTTAGCTTGGCTAACACCCCTCCGATGCCTAAGTCAGTATTGGGTTCAAAATAATAAACAAATATATTTAAAATAAATAGAATACATACAATTCTGAGATAGACATTAAATTCTACTCTTACTTGAAATAGAGCTTTAAATGTACTGCATTCCAGGATCTTGGTGGCATATCCCCTTCCATATTTTTGAGTCGATATGCTCCTTTCCCTGCTTCTGACTCGACTTCATAAGGTCCTTCCCATTTCGGAGCTA
Source organism: Helianthus tuberosus (assembly GCA_030545235.1). Lineage (NCBI taxonomy): Eukaryota > Viridiplantae > Streptophyta > Magnoliopsida > Asterales > Asteraceae > Helianthus > Helianthus tuberosus. The sequence goes on along the minus strand of JARYGA010059477.1, from coordinate 24,751 downwards.
GCTTGCCATCGGCAGGATTAGTGGTATTTTGAAAAGCCTTTCTTAGCACCCAATCACCAACTCGAAATCTTCTAGTCCTTATGTTCTTATTATATGCTCTGGATATTCTTTGTTGATATGCTGCTATCCTTAGTCTTGCTGCGTCTCTTTTTTCATCTATAGTATCCAAATCCTGACATAAGACTTCAGGATTCTGTTCAGGATCCTGTAGCATAGATCTTGCACTAGGTATCGTCATTTCTGTTGGAATCATTGCCTCCGCTCCAAATACCAAGGAAAACGGGGTTTGGCCGGTTGCATTCTTCACTGTTGTCCTATCAGCCCACAAAACAAAGGGTAACTCTTCCGCCCATCTTCCTTTTTTGGCTCCAAGTCTCTTCTTTAAGTTATTGACTATTATCTTGTTCGAGGATTCGGCTTGTCCATTCGCTTGAGGATGTACCGGAGTAGATGTGATCATTTTGATTCCCCAACTCTTGCAAAAGTCAGTAGTCCTTTTGCTTATAAACTGGTGTTAGGGGTCATTTTCTTAACATATGTATCCTGACCAATATCCTGCCTTTGTTTGTTTATTTGTAATCAGGATGCTGGAAGAGGATATTGCTGACATCTTGGGCGATATCCTGAAGCTTATTGAATTAACCACGTGCAGGTTAAGGGCAGAGGCTTGCTAACGGTCACAAGGACTTCTTCTCCTCAAGACTCGGACGAATTTGTTGAGAAAGAGACGTTGAGCCCGAAAGACCAGGTCTGTAACGTTCCAAGAAGGAATATTCGGTGAATCCCGCGAGTTTAAGGTAGTTAGTTATCTTATCTTTACTATAAATAGATGAGGTCGGATCAACTTAGAACACATCATTTCACACTTACACTCTCGAACACAATCACATTCTAGCTAGTTGCAAACACCACACTTGTATTTCATTTTCGTTGTAACACTTAGTCGATCCGTACCACATCCTGCACTGTATCCTGATTTTTGAAGCAATTGAAGAACAAGGCAGCTGCGATTGTCAGCTCTCGAGGTTTTATGCCGGCGATCTAGATTGATCAAGGGCTTTCCTCGTACATCTCGTGTCACTTCCTTTACTTTTTGCTCATTAATTGCTCATTGTTTGATCGTCGATACAGCTCAATATCCCGAGCCGTATCCTTAAACTGTTTTTGCAAGTAATTTAATTAACACATTTTTGACATTTACTTCTAGCACACTACCTCACTTAACTAATTTGATCACTTAATTACTTCGGTAATTTTTGACCAAAACAATTTGGCGCCCACCGTGGGGCAAGTGGTGCTCTTTTTACTAAAACTTTTTGTCAAATCGCTAATCGGTTTTCTATTTTCAAAACTTTTTGCCACATTATCTATAATGGCCTCAAGATCAAACATGAGTTCCTCTACTGTGTCTGCTATGACTTCTGCCACTACCGGTTCGGTGCTTCCACCACCTCCTCCAAGGATGCCAGCCTCTACACAATCTCAAGATGTTATCCCAACTCGGAGTGTCCAGGGATCTGCTCCCGTTTTAGCTTCGAATGATGAAATTTTAACCTTATTTGGAAGTGTGCAGGAACAAATGAGGCAGCAACAGGAAACAAACCAAATGCTTTTGAGGGAGATACAACTCCTGAAGGCTGGCTCGAGCAGATCTGCGGAGGACAATGTCACCCCGTTACACCCCAGAGCGTTGAACTTTAGCTCAGCTGTGTACACCGAGGATAATAGGGGGAGTATCGTGCCCAGTCTTCCTCAGAATCATACTCCTGAAATACCCTCCTTGGCCCGGATGTCAACCATAAGGAGCTCAGGATATGCTTCAAGATATGGGCAGAATCCTCCAACTGGTAACGTGTCTAATAATAATAATACTCATGCTACTAACAGTGGTGGATCCTTGCAGGATACAGGTGTAACATCAGCACTTACCAGGGAACTTCAGAAGTTGAAAGACATGATATCTAGTGTACCTGGGGTGGTCCAGCCGATCCCGGAAGTATCTCAAGATAGCCACAAGATATCTCGTTTTGCATACCCTATATGTGATGCTGAGATCCCAAAGAGATTCCAAACTCCCAACATGAAGCTTTATGACGGGACTACGGATCCTGAGGAGCATATTGCCCAGTATAGGGAAAGAATGGAGATTAACCCTATCCCTCCGGAACTCAAGGAAGCGTGCTTGTGCAAGGGATTTGGTTCTACTCTAACAGGATCAGCCTTGAAATGGCTGTTGAACGTTCCTCCCCACTCAATTACTTCATTTGCTCATTTGGTTAATTTATTTAACAGTCAATTTTCTTGTAGTCGGAGTTTTGAGAAACTAACCAGTGATCTTTACAGGATAACTCAAGGGCCTCAAGAATCCTTGAGGGATTATGTGAACAAATTTAGTCGAGAATCCTTGGATATCCCACATCTTGATGTTGCAACAGCTGTGCAAGCTTTTAAGATGGGATTACAAAAGGATTCTCAGTTTTATCAGGATCTTGTAATGAATCCCTGCAGGAATCTCGATGAAGCTCGTAACAGGGCCTTGAGATATATCCGTCTGGAAGATGACAAGAAGATGCAAGAAAGGATGAACTCATCCAACACTTATGAATCGACTAACAGGAAGTCAGAATCCTCATTTAAGCCATATCGGCCTAAGCCATATGGTAGAAATGAAAACAAGAGAGTGAATGCTGTCGAAGATGAGGATCCTGAAGAGTATCCTGAGTTGTCTGAATATTGCTTTTCTGTTAATATTCCTGAATTGATGTATGCTATGCAGGGTCTAGGAGACAAGGCTAGATGGCCTCGAAAGAATCAACAAAAGGCTGACTGGAAAGATAAGTTGAAATGGTGTGCTTTCCACGAAGATTTCGGACATATGACTGAGGATTGCATTGCTTTAAGGAAAGAAATAAGCTATCTTCTAAGCAAGGGATATCTGAAAGATCTCTTAGAAAAGAAGAAGAATAAGGGTCAGGATACTGAGAAGGATCCTGAGCGAGCTGCATCACCTCCCGTGGATGCCAAGATAATCAACTTCATTTCGGGGGGATCCGACATTTGTGGAACTTCGTATTCGGCAGCAAAGAGACACGCAAAGGAAGCCAAAGCCGAAAGGGGAGACAAACCTGTCAGGATGGCTACACTCACAACTGACAAAGTGATCACATTTGATGCTGATGACAGGGATACTGTCCAGGATCCTCACCATGATGCTCTGGTAATAACGTTATATGTGGCTAACCATTTTGTACACAGGATATTGGTTGATAATGGCAGCTCCGTCAACATAATCCAGCTAGAGACACTTAAAAGAATGAATGTGTCTCCAATGGATATAACTTCGAAGTCCACTGTGCTTGTTGGATTCAGCGGAGAAGCCAGAAACACAGTGGGAGAGATAAAGTTGCCGGTGTACGTTGAAGGAGTCAACTCGATACAACGTTTCTGTGTGATGGACTCTCTATCCTGCTATAACATCATACTAGGAAGACCATGGATTCACGATATGAAGGCCGTGCCATCAACATATCACCAATGCATCAAGATACCTACCCCTTGGGGAGTTGTTAAAGTTGATAGCGATCAGCAGGAGGCGAAAGAATGCTACTCCTCCTCGATGAAATCCTCAGCCAGAACTAGTGCAGCATAGCAATTAAAGACGCGGGCCCAGGATATCGTGGAGGATCCGGAGCAGGATGTGAAGAAAGTTATCCTGGACCAGGATAACCCCGATATTTCGGTGCTCGTAGGGACCAATATCCCTCAGGATATTGAGGAACAATTAATTAACTTTTTGAAATGCAGGATGTCTACGTTTGCATGGAAACATGAGGATATGACTGGCATATCCAAAGATATCATCACTCACAAGCTTGGAATTGATAAGTCGTTCAAGCCTGTGCAACAAAAAAGAAGGAAGTTTGCTCCTGAGCGGAACACGATTATCCAAGAGGAAGTTGAGAGATTATTAAAGTCAAGAATGATCAGAGAGGTTAAGTTCCCAAGGTGGCTAGCAAACGTGGTTGTAGTACAGACTAAGAATGGGAAATGGAGAGTTTGTGTAGACTACACAGACTTGAACAAACTTGTCTTAAAGACCCATTTCCTCTCCCCCATATTGATGCAATGGTAGATGCCACTGCTGGGAATGAAATGCTGGCTTTCATGGACGCATCCTCAGGATTTCAACAGATACAAATGGAGCCTTCTGACCAGGAGGATACCGCCTTCATGACGCCAACAGGTATTTATTGTTATACAGCTATGCCTTTTGGTTTGAAAAATGCAGGTGCAACATACCAAAGATTGGTAAACATGATGTTCAAAGACAAACTGGGGGACACCATGGAAGTATACATTGACGATATGGTAGTAAAGTCAAAGAAAGCTCAGGATCACCTCCAGGATATTAAAGGAGCATTTGATATCCTGGATCAGTATAATATGAAGCTGAATCCTGCTAAGTGCCATTTCGGAGTGGGGGCAGGAAAGTTTCTTGGGTATATGGTGACGAAAAGGGGGATAGATGCAAGCCCGGAGCAGATTAAAGCTATCCTGGATATAAAATCACCCTCGAATATGAAGGATGTACAAAGATTAACAGGCTGAGTAGCAGCTCTAAACAGATTTATCTCAAGATCCTCGGAGAAATGCAAAGACTTCTATGATATCCTAAAGAAGAACAAAAGATTCGAATGGGGGGAAAAGCATGAAGCAGCCCTACAGGATTTGAAACGGTATCTCTCAACCGCACCTCTATTGATGAAGCCGGAAAATGGTGAACCACTATCCCTGTACCTTGCTGTATCAGGGAATGTTGTAAGTGCCGTTCTTATAAAAGACCATGAAGGTCAGCAGTACCCTGTTTATTATGTTAGTAAAAGTTTGTTAGATGCTGAAACTAGGTATTCTCATTTAGAAAAATTGATACTAGCATTAATTATGGCATCAACGAAACTTAGGCATTATTTCGAGACACATAGGATTCATGTTAAAACAAACTATCCTATTAAAAATGTGCTTAGGAAACCAGAGATGTCAGGCAGGATGGCCAAGTGGTCAGTAAAGTTGAGTGCTTATGATTTAGTATATGAACCTAGGAATGCCATAAAGTCTCAGGCTTTAGCTGACTTTGTGGCTGACTTTAGTAGTGACATTCAGGATGAGGTAGATCTAGAAGTTCAACAACTAGGAGAATCCTCAGGATCCTGGACATTATATACTGATGGTGCATCTAATGTAAGAGGAGTAGGATTAGGAATATGATGTGTGTAAAATGCAACATATAACTTACATCAAATAAGGCATAAAACTAACCCTTTTTTAGTACTAATATCGGAAAAAGAGTGTTTTGTCTTCCTTTTGTATTTTCAGGATTAAATGAGCTCAAAAACGCAAAAGAAGCAAAAAGACAGCTAAATCCAACATAAATACAAGAAAAGGAACATTAGTGGATTGCCCGAACCCTCAACGGCACCTTCCAAAGCAAAATAGAGAAAACAGAAGGCTGAACACGCCCCGTGCTCAGCCAGCACGGGGCCGTGCCCAAGAAGCAGCAGAAAAGACAAATCTATAGAAGCTTCTATTGCCCACCACGGGCCGTGCTCAGCGGACACGGGGGGCGTGCCGAAAGTACTGCAGGCGCATTAATTGTAATTGCGAATTACAATTAATGAAGAGAGAGAGTGTCAGACGGGCACGGGGCCGTGCCCAGCGAACACGGGGCCGTGCCCAGGCTTCTGTTCAGCCTATAAATAGGAGTGCTTGGTTTCATTGCAACTCATCCCTTGGCACACCACCTCTCTCACACTTCATCCACCACCCACCACCATCACAACACCATCATCCACCACCATCATCCATTGTCCATCATAGAGTGTGTGAGTCGTCTCGGGATCCAAGATTGATCGTAAGAGTTCTTGACAATCAAGGCCATGTTTGCCTAAGTCTCTTACATCACTTGGTGAAGACAAAGTGTCTAGTATAATACTTTTTATTTCTAATCTTTTGCACTTTTTATTTGGTTTTGTATTAATGACTTTAATAACTAGTTACTTATGTTGAAGGTGATCTTTCCTTATCGTTTGTCCGTGGTGTCTTGGCATTATTTTACTGTCTATATAAAATAAAGGATTTTCACCATTCATATCTCCACGGTCTATATGGAGGTATGTTGGCTACCTGGTAGGGGGTTAAGGGAACGGTTTGGTAAAGGTCTTGCCATTGTTCAGCGTTTAGAGGTCCTGCAATGGACCTGGGTCAAATTTAATAGGACCTCCTTCAATACTTCACGGTATTGGATGGCGGGGGTCCAAACTCTTTGATCCCCTCATAAGTTAACTACTATTAATACTATAACCCGGCTATTTAGGACTGTATCCCTGCTGACTCAGACTACTTAGTCGAGGGTAACGTCACCGCCAAAAGCGGGGCCTACCACAATACTGCATTAATAACTTAATTCATTATCTTCCAATAATCCACCCCTTTAGGATTGTATCCCTGCTGACTCAAACTACTGGGGTGAGGGTAACGTCACCTTCAAAAGAGGGGCCTACTACAATAACTAAGATAATCTCTTAATTATGTGCAAAAGTGCGGAAATAATCAAAGGTTATACTAGATACGAGTCGGAACCAAGTGATTCATCTTGTCTATCTGTTTTTATTTTTATTTTTATTTTCAGCATTTTAGTTAGTTTTTATTTTTTAGTTTAAAAACATTTTTCTAAACTTTTATTTTGGTTAGACGTTGAGGATAAACCGGTACTAAAAGCTCTTGTGTCCTTGGACGACCTCGGTATCTTACCAACGCTATACTACACTCAACGATGGGTGCACTTGCCCATATGTGTGTTTAGTGTTAGTGAAATATCGTGTTTTATAAATTTAAAACTTGGCTAAAATAAGTGTTAAAAAGGGCTTAAAATATACACCTAAAATATACGACACTTCACACGCATCAAGTTTTTGGCGCCGTTGCCGGGGACACAAGGATTTTAAGAAAGTTAGGAATCAACGGCCTAATCATCTTTTATTTTTCTTTTTTTATATTTTTTAGGATTTTCTTAGTTTTTCAGCTTCTGCAGAGCTCAGCACGGGCCGTGCCCGCTGAACACGCCCACGTGCTCAATCATTGGAACTGGCAATCCTGTTTTACATCAGACAGTAAACTGAACACGGGGCCGTGTCCACTCAACACGCCCCCGTGCCCAAGTTTCAGTTACTGAAAACAGAATCGTTAGATCCCGACGGTTGGTAATTTCTGACATAAACATGAGTGATAGTAATTATTTTTACTTTCGGCACTCTTATGGTACGTGGTGTCAATTATGTGGTGGTGAACATGAAGAAGTAAAATGCTACTTCCTAAATTATAGGCCCCACTACATGGACCCGCGATCTTCTCACAACCTTAAGAGGGGCGAAAGTAAAAATAAGCACTATTTCTCCCTCGAATGCGCCCAGCCAGATATTCTAGGGGAAATGTTCCTTAGCGAATTATTTCAACTAGAAGAGCTAATTCTGAAATGGATAGAAGAGCTTAGGAAGGATTTTATTGATCCGCCCCAAGACGATACCCATGAAGAAATGTTGGAACCGCATTCCGACAACCTCGTTGCTCCCGAAAATACCTTCGTACCTAGCAAAGACTTGGACGATAGTCGTCCCTGTGTCGATTGTGCCGTGAAGGACTCTCCATCGACTTCGTTCGGTGCATACATAGACCTGAGCGATTCGGCATATACCTTCTTTAACAAGAGCCCGGAAAAGGGTTGGACTTGTCCACCTAGAATGAAAATAGGAATTACCCTCACCGACAACCTCTTGCGTTCTCGCCTTAGTCTAGGACAATTAAGGTATATTAGGCACTTTGGGGTTGTTCCAACCAGTAAGGAACCACCCGATATCGGGGAGATCCTTGAACTAGCAAAACTTCATAAAACAGTCCGTAGGCACGGGGCCGTGCCCAGCCAACACGCCCCCGTGTCCATCAAAAGATTCCTTTCTGATTAGTACGTCAGAATACGGACAAACTGTGTCAGAACTCCACTGAACACGGGGCCGTGTCCAGGTTGCTGTCATTTTCTATAAATGCAGCCAAGAATTCTGCACATTTGGACCAACTTGGGGCAGAGATTTGCAGGAATCTTCTCTCAAACTATCCTAGGTAAGTTTAAAAGAAGGTTCCAACAACCCATCTTGTCCCTTCCTCTTTTAGTAATTTCCTTCTTCTTCATCTTTCTCCAAGAACTACCATTGAAAGTTTGGAATTCCTCCAACTCTATGGTAGGGATAAATGAGTTTTGTTCAAAGAATCTTGGTAAAAACATGTCATGAAACATGGTTTTAAGTTATTAGTAGCCAAAAAGGGCCTACAACATTCAGAAAATAACTTAAAAATACAAGTTTCCTTGTTCCAAAACTCTGCAGAAAGATGGACACGGGGCCGTGCTCAGTGAGCACGGGGCCGTGTCCGGTTACTGTTTCATTAAATAAGCTATTTTTAGTTTATTTTTCGTAGGATGTCGAGTGAAAACAACGATACATCTTCTGTGCATTCGTCAAACAACCGAAGAGGAAGAAGACCCTCCATTGAAGCTACACTTGTTCACTATGTGATAGCATTAAGGGAGGCTCTCGACGAAATGACTTCAGTAGAGGAGGTCCTTATCGACCGTATTAACGATCTTACGATGGGACTTGAAAGCAGCTTCCAAGAAATTAACCTCTTGCACCAGAGGTTAAATATTCTTGTAGCACCTCCAATGGAACCAGTCCTTCCTCAGCAGGATTGGAACCTGGCTCTCGGAATCAACAACCCTACCGGGTGGGAAGACTTTCCGGCGGAACCTCCCATGGAACACCAACAAGAGATCCCGGTGGAAGTTGAAACTCCTCAACCTAATGCCAACGAGCCTTCTTTTCTCCTTCCAAGGGAGATAGAAGAATGGCTCGCCGACATTTGAGGATAACCGCACTCGGAAGAAGGAGTTCACTAAGGCCTTGTTTAACCAAGATTGTGTATTTCTTGGAAATTTTGCTAAATTAAAATAAAGTAAAGGCTAGGACTCCATGGTTTGTTATTTCTTTTATCTAGTTTAATTTAGGAAGTATGTAAGTTCTCTCTATGATGAAATGAAATGAAATGATGGTTTTAAATGTTTGGATGGTTTGTAATGAATAAAACACACTCATGGTGGTAAAGGGTGAAAAGGGGAACGAGAAAAATGATCCCCTGCACAAGAACGAGGCAACCCGACAATTTTCTCCCTTTCAGAAGGTTCAACACGGGCCGTGCCCAACCAACACGGCCCCGTGTCGAACCACCTGCAGAAAACGCCCAGTACAGGTAACTGGACACGGGTCGTGTTCACCCAACACGCCCCCGTGTCCAGACTTCTGTTTCTCTTATTTCAATTTTGTTACTGGCACTTGAACACGGGGCCGTGCCCGGATAACACGGGGCCGTGTTCAGTGCCCAGTAACACAAATTTTTGCTTTTTAAACACTATTTTACACATCTAATCAACCTAAAAATTTATTTTTGGGACACATTGAGGACAATGTGTAATTTAAGTGTGGGGGGGATGCTAAAACCTTGAATTTTGCAAGTCCTAAATACAAGCCTTACACAAAACTCTATTGGAACCGCTAATCACCCCAATTTTTTTCAAAAATTTCAATTTTTTTTACTTGTCTAGGTTTAACTCGGGAAATTCAAGCTCTCAAAAAGGTTATATTTTTACAAATTTACAACCGATAGCGTAGTGATAAAAAGAACCAACATAAGAAAATTATGAAAAGGCATGACAAACTTATTTAAAATTTGATTATATATACTTGATCACATAAAAACCCATTCCCACAAAAGTGAGTTTTGAGCCTTTATTGAGCACACAATTCCATATCATTTGACTAAATGCTCATTTTTCGTTTCTTGTGTGAATAGCCGCTTGATTCTTACGACTCTAGAACTTGCCATGACAATACATTCCCGGTCCTTATCAACTTAAACCCGAGTAAGTAAATGATGGAGGCATTAGGACTAACATTTTTTTTTTCTACACCATTATTTTTCTTTTTCTTTTACCACCTACCCAAAAATCCCCCTAGTTAGCCCCTTTGAGCCTAAACCTTTTCGTTTCATCACCCAAAACAAAAACCCTTTCACCCACCAAAACCTTTTTCATTTTTTTTAGTAACAAGTTCGGTTCTTCGAAAAAAAAAAAAAAAAAAAAAAACAAAAATTTATTTTTAATGAAGCAAAAAGAAAATAAACAAACAAAGTAATCAAAAATAACTTTGTTTGAATAAAAGCTTCATTAAAAATAAAGAATTGAAAAAAAAAAATAATAATTTTTTTTTTTTTTTTTTTTTTACGAAAACCGACACTTGTTACGCTTTTTAGCCCTTTTTCTACTAACCACTAACCCAATCACCTACCTTTAACCCTAGCCAACCCTTAACCCACAAAGTCCTCTTGATATCTACAAAGGTATAAAAGTTAAAAAGGAGGAGGATTGATTTCTTGGCAAGCCTATGGTAGGAATAAGTTCTAGGACCGCTCTCGAGTGATTCACTAAAAATACACCTTCGGCCGAGTGTGAGTGATTTCCCCGCGAGGTATGTGAACTTGTATATAAATAGAATTTTAAAAAGGCATGTTATGCCCAAATAAGTAATTTCTTTTATGAACAGTTCTAAATAAATCGTTACGAATAGGAGTGTAAATAAATAAAAATAAAACCCCAAAAAAAGATCTTGGAAATCACGACACTCTATGACAAGTCCAAAACCTTCTCTTCTACCTATTCCATTTGGGAGTGTAAGCCAAATATTAAAGAGTTTTGCTTGAGGACAAGCAAAAGTTCAAGTGTGGGGGTATTCAAATAAGGCATAAAACTAACCCTTTTTTAGTACTAATATTGGAAAAAGAGTGTTTTTGTCTTCCTTTTGTATTTTCAGGATTAAATGAGCTCAAAAACGCAAAAGAAGCAAAAAGACAGCTAAATCCAACATAAATACAAGAAAAGGAACATTAGTGGATTGCCCGAACCCTCAACGGCACCTTCCAAAGCAAAATAGAGAAAACAGAAGGCTGAACACGCCCCGTGCTCAGCCAGCACGGGGCCGTGCCCAAGAAGCAGCAGAAAAGACAAATCTATAGAAGCTTCTATTGCCCACCACGGGCCGTGCTCAGCGGACACGGGGGGCGTGCCGAAAGTACTGCAGGCGCATTAATTGTAATTGCGAATTACAATTAATGAAGAGAGAGAGTGTCAGACGGGCACGGGGCCGTGCCCAGCGAACACGGGGCCGTGCCCAGGCTTCTGTTCAGCCTATAAATAGGAGTGCTTGGTTTCATTGCAACTCATCCCTTGGCACACCACCTCTCTCACACTTCATCCACCACCCACCACCATCACAACACCATCATCCACCACCATCATCCATTGTCCATCATAGAGTGTGTGAGTCGTCTCGGGATCCAAGATTGATCGTAAGAGTTCTTAACAATCAAGGCCATGTTTGCCTAAGTCTCTTACATCACTTGGTGAAGACAAAGTGTCTAGTATAATACTTTTTATTTCTAATCTTTTGCACTTTTTATTTGGTTTTGTATTAATGACTTTAATAACTAGTTACTTATGTTGAAGGTGATCTTTCCTTATCGTTTGTCCGTGGTGTCTTGGCATTATTTTACTGTCTATATAAAATAAAGGATTTTCACCATTCATATCTCCACGGTCTATATGGAGGTATGTTGGCTACCTGGTAGGGGGTTAAGGGAACGGTTTGGTAAAGGTCTTGCCATTGTTCAGCGTTTAGAGGTCCTGCAATGGACCTGGGTCAAATTTAGTAGGACCTCCTTCAATACTTCACGGTATTGGATGGCGGGGGTCCAAACTCTTTGATCCCCTCATAAGTTAACTACTATTAATACTATAACCCGGCTATTTAGGACTGTATCCCTGCTGACTCAGACTACTTAGTCGAGGGTAACGTCACCGCCAAAAGCGGGGCCTACCACAATACTGCATTAATAACTTAATTCATTATCTTCCAATAATCCACCCCTTTAGGATTGTATCCCTGCTGACTCAAACTACTGGGGTGAGGGTAACGTCACCTTCAAAAGAGGGGCCTACTACAATAACTAAGATAATCTCTTAATTATGTGCAAAAGTGCGGAAATAATCAAAGGTTATACTAGATACGAGTCGGAACCAAGTGATTCATCTTGTCTATCTGTTTTTATTTTTATTTTTATTTTCAGCATTTTAGTTAGTTTTTATTTTTTAGTTTAAAAACATTTTTCTAAACTTTTATTTTGGTTAGACGTTGAGGATAAACCGGTACTAAAAGCTCTTGTGTCCTTGGACGACCTCGGTATCTTACCAACGCTATACTACACTCAACGATGGGTGCACTTGCCCATATGTGTGTTTAGTGTTAGTGAAATATCGTGTTTTATAAATTTAAAACTTGGCTAAAATAAGTGTTAAAAAGGGCTTAAAATATACACCTAAAATATACGACACTTCACACGCATCAGAATACTACTAAAATCGCCACAGGGGGACATATTACCCCAGGCTATTAGGTGTGAATTTCCTGCTACTAATAATGAAGCAGAGTATGAGGCTTTAATTGCAGGATTAGAGTTGGCTAAGAGCATGAGTATCAAAAATTTGCAAGTATATGTTGACTCTCTGTTAATTACTAACCATTTTAATGGATCATATGCAGTTAAGGGAGAGAAATTAATCGAATATCTCGATATTCTCAAAAAATTAGCAGGATATTTCGATGTTTTTATACTTGAACAGGTACCAAGGGAAGATAATGCTGAAGCAGACGCCTTAGCAAATCTGGGATCGTCGGTCAGGATACCTGAAGGGACACAAATACCAATAGTACATGTCTTATATCCTGCAACGAATCCTCGGGATAAAGAAGTAGCTGGTATTCAGGATCCTGGGGCGGAATATCCTGAAGAGGATCCTAGAACTTGGACGGCTCCAATCATGAAATATCTCAAAGAAGGACACATTCCTGGAGATGAAAATCCTAAGGCATTTAGGATGAAGGTATCACGATTCACTATTATAGATAATATTTTATACAAGAAATCTCTTGCAGGACCGTATTTGAGATGCTTGGAGGATCTTGAAGCCAAAGAAGTCCTTCAGGATATACATGAAGGGGATTGTGGTAACCATGCTGGGGGCAGATCGTTATTCTCAAAAATATTAAGAACAGGATATTATTGGCCAACAATGAGAAAAGATGCCGCAGAATATGCTCGAAGATGTGACTCATGTCAAAGACATAGTAACATACTGCATCAACCGGCTGAACCATTATATCCTATTGTTTCCCCTTGGCCGTTTATGAAGTGGGGTATGGATATAGTGGGAAAGTTACCGAAAGCTCCGGGAGGAAAAGTCTTTATGCTAGCAATGACGGATTACTTCTCTAAGTGGGTTGAAGCTGAAGCATTTGTTCAAGTAAGAGACCAAGAAGTAGTATCCTTCATCAAGAGGAATATCCTGACCAGATTCGGAGTACCAGCTGAGATAATCTGTGACAATGGCTCTCAGTTCATAAGTAAGAGGACTACTGACTTTTGCAAGAGTTGGGGAATCAAAATGATCACATCAACTCCGGTACATCCTCAAGCAAATGGACAAGCAGAATCCTCTAACAAGATAATTGGAGCCAAAAAAGGAAGATGGGCAGAAGAATTACCCTTTGTTTTATGGGCTGACAGGACAACGATAAAGAATGCAACAGGTCAAACCCCATTTTCGTTTGTGTTTGGAGCAGAAGCAGTGATTCCAACGGAGATGACAATACCTACTGCAAGATCTATCTTAAGTGATCCTGAGAAGAATCCTGAAGCCTTGAGTCAGGATTTAGACACTATAGATGAAAAGAGAGATGCGGCAAGGCTAAGGATGGCAGCATATCAACAGAGAATATCCAGGGCATATAACAAGAATATTAGAACCAGAAGATTTAAGGTTGGAGATTGGGTATTAAGAAAGGCCTTCCAAAATACTACTAATCCTGCCGATGGCAAGTTAGCTCCAAAATGGGAAGGACCATATGAAGTTGAATCAGAAGCAGGGAAAGGAGCGTATAGACTCAAGAATATGGAGGGAGATATGCTACCGAGATCTTGGAATGCTATACACCTTAAGCTCTATTTCAAGTGAGTCTAGAATTTAATTTCTAACTCGAGATGGTATGAATTCTTACTTCTTTTAAATGTGTTTGGTGTAATTTGTTCTTTATAACCTGATACTGACTTAAGCATCGGAGGGGTGTTAGCCAAGCTAACACCCACCTTAGTTTACATTTGTTTTGCAAGATATGTTTTAGGATATAGCTCCAGAATATGCACTCGGGATAACTCAGAAGATTAGAGGATTGGCCCCCTCTCTCACGTTTAAGGGATACTGATCCCTTCACAGGTTTAAAGGTATTCACCTTTCTTCCGAATTGGGTTTAAACACCCCACCTGGAGCGTAAGCTATTCAGGGATAGTTCAAGGTGGCGGGACCAGTCCATGTAAAAGTGGCTGACAATTTCGTTACCATTGGCTATATCCTGAATCCTAACGGTATATGAGGATTGATCACCCTCTCTCACGAAAGGGTATTTTCATACTCTCTAAGGTTTAAAGGTTTTCACCTTTCTAAGTCTTGGAGTTTATACACTCCCGCCTGTAGCGCATGAAAAATTGGGATTTTCCCCAGGATACAAAGGATTTATCTCCAGTACATCCTTGGGTTATACCCTCGGAACGAGAAAAATTGCTTATGCCATGGAAACTGACATTAAATAGATTTCTAAGATACTTGAAGACATTGTACGCAGGGGACATCCCTGCCAAGATGGTGGTGTAAAGTTAAAAGAATGAAGTTTGCGACTAATGCATTAAGTACCTTGCACTGGGGACATCTTCATTGGAAGAGTTGCAAAGGGATTGAAGTTTGGTAATAGGTTTATATCCTATGTCTGGTATGATCTTTCCTTTGCAAGCCTCATTTAAATTTTTAATAACATCATGTTAAGTATCTTGACACATATCCTCAAAGTCCTTTTAAGGATATTTGACTGGGATGTTTGAAACTAGCATTGGCTTGAAACTCTGATCATCATCAAAACTTGGTTTTAAAAAAGATAAACTATGTTTTACTTTCCAAAAGAAATTTTTACAAAATTAAAAGAACGTATGGAAGATCCATTTAAAAGACTTCTGCAGTATGTTTCTAAGCATACTGGTCAAGATATTTTGTAAAATAACAGTATGAAATTTTTACAAAGCTAAAACTTACACTAAATAATGCAAAGCAACAGAAAAATAAGTCAAAAGATGAAATTATTCTTAAAGCGATCAATACTGGTTGATAACCGAAGGTTTCATCCTGAAACCCAGGACCCATCCGCCTTCGGTTATCAAATTGTTTAGAGATAGAAATGAAAATTGTTCATAAAGACATAAAATTGTTCGAATAAAAATAAGCTCTAGGGGGTAGTGCCTTCTTGCTCCATAGCAGTTTCAGCAACATTCATCCTGGGATCCGCCTCAGCATCCTTGTCAGCATCGGTTGCCTTTTTAACTACTTTAGAAGGATCATCGACAATTGATTTGGAAGAGGTACCACCAAGATTCTTCAGTTTGGTCTCCCAGGCTCCAACGTCCCAAGAAGGGCATTCGAAGCCTAATGTTTTGGCTTCGTGAGCCATCTTCAACCTAGCCTGGAGAAGAGAAATGACGACGGAACTTTTGAGGCTTTCTCGGTAACTGACCATATCCTGTTCGTACTGCACGTGGGCAGCTTCCAGATCAGCTTGGGCTTGAAGAGTAGCCTTGTTAAGAGCAACTTGGTGTTCCTGGGTCATAGCTTTGTATTTCTCCTCGTAATGACGAGACTTGGCGGCCGCGATCATGCCTTGGTCTGAAATTGTGATTTCTGCTTCCTTTAGCTTGGATTCAAGTGTTTTGTTAAGCTTGCAGGATTCTTGATATAGGTGAACCAAACGCTCAAGACCCTGCAAAGGTAAAAGGACAGGGATCAATATTATTATTAAGTCTATGAAAGCAGTCTAAATTGCAGGATATGATATAAAGATACTAACTTGGTTAAGAAAAGAAGTCATAAAACCGCTGGCTTCGATGAATCCATGCTTTTCATAAGGAAATGTGTCAGAAACGACAGGAGAATCAGGTTCTTTCCTCTTGCGGGAACTCGAACTCCGAGGTTTGGTAGCCGGTGAAGGTTTAGGAATGATGATGGCTTTGGAGCTGCTGGGTTTGGATGTAGCAGTGGTCTTGGAGCCAGGTTCTTTCTTGACTTGGATCTGGTCAGAATAGCTATACAGTTCGTCAAGATCAAAGACTTCAGGGATCTTAGCTGGCGCTGTGTAAAGGAAAAAGTTTTATTCTTTATCATTATATTGTTTTGATTAATTATTCTGAAAGGAATTCTTACCAGACATCTCGGATGATGAGTACTGACTTGAACTCGGAACGTGTGTGGTAAAAGTCCTGTCTATTGCAGGTAACCGGTAAACGGTGTTGATTCTCTCTTCTGACTCGGCGGTAGGAGGAGCAACTTCCTTAAAGTTCACTGCATAAAGAAGAATATTAATAGGGGATAACAATTAAATCGTCTGTAAGGATATTTATGATCCTACCGGTGGTTAACCACTCCACCGGAAGGTTAGAACCCTCAGCAATGGAATCTCGTTTGACAAAGAAGAATTTGCGTTGCCATCCGTCTTCATTTTTGGTGGCTTTGAGGATCAGGGGTTTGCTGGAGGTTGAAAAAAGCAAAAACCGGCTAGAGCCGTGGGATCGGAGGCGATAAGCAATAGGTAGATCCTCGATGCAGAGGTCAGAACAGTGGAGGTTTTTGATTTGGTTGAGTACAATTAGTACTCTCCAAACCATGGGCATGGTTTGAGCAAAAGAGATGCCAGTAATACGAAAGAATTGCATCATGAATTCTGGGAAGGGGTATCGAAGGCCTAGTGAAAAAGGATATGCTGGAAAACAGATCCATTCGGTAGAACTAACATCCGATCGGATTGACCGATCAAATGGTCTAAAGACTGTGCTATCAGGGAAAGCGCCGGAGGCTCTTAAAGCTGCAATATCTGCGTTGTCAAAGGCGCAGATCTCCTTTTCGGGATTTTTGAGAAGATTCTGCTGGGTGAAGGTCTCGGCGGCCATTGCTAGAAAGATGAAGTAAATTGACAGGAAGAAAGTCGAAAATGGAGAATTACCTGAAGGGTCTGTTGAAGATATCTGCTTTTCAAACAAGAAAAGAGAAGATATAGGGGCATTGTGGATCTCCATGGAGTAAAAAACGCGTTGGAAGTTATGATGTGATCTTGACCGTCGCTTCATTTTAAATGCCTTGAGTTGTGGGATAAGGTTTTTGAAATATATCCGTTGGATTGGTATCCCAACTGATATATTTGGGGACAATTGTTAGGGGTCATTTTCTTAACATATGTATCCTGACCAATATCCTGCCTTTGTTTGTTTATTTGTAATCAGGATGCTGGAAGAGGATATTGCTGACATCTTGGGCGATATCCTGAAGCTTATTGAATTAACCACGTGCAGGTTAAGGGCAGAGGCTTGCTAACGGTCACAAGGACTTCTTCTCCTCAAGACTCGGACGAATTTGTTGAGAAAGAGACGTTGAGCCCGAAAGACCAGGTCTGCAACGTTCCAAGAAGGAATATTCGGTGAATCCCGCGAGTTTAGGGTAGTTAGTTATCTTATCTTTACTATAAATAGATGAGGTCGGATCAACTTAGAACACATCATTTCACACTTACACTCTCGAACACAATCACATTCTAGCTAGTTGCAAACACCACACTTGTATTTCATTTTCGTTGTAACACTTAGTCGATCCGTACCACATCCTGCACTGTATCCTGATTTTTGAAGCAATTGAAGAACAAGGCAGCTGCGATTGTCAGCTCCCGAGGTTTTATGCCGACGATCTAGATTGATCAAGGGCTTTCCTCGTACATCTCGTGTCACTTCCTTTACTTTTTGCTCATTAATTGCTCATTGTTTGATCGTCGATACAGCTCAATATCCCGAGCCGTATCCTTAAACTGTTTTTGCAAGTAATTTAATTAACACATTTTTGACATTTACTTCTAGCACACTACCTCACTTAACTAATTTGATCACTTAATTACTTCGGTAATTTTTGACCAAAACAGTGGCCGACGCCCTCAGTCGAAAGGATACTACACCTAGGCGTGTACGGGCGTTGCAACTCACTATTCAGTCTAGTCTTCCTTCTCAGATACGAGATGCTCAGGTAGAAGCATTGAAACCAGAAAATGTCAGGGCTGAAGCCCTACGCGGTTCAAGGCAACGGTTGGAACAAAAGGCAGACGGCGCCTACTATGTAACGGGACGCATCTGGGTCCCACTCTATGGTAACCTACGAGAGCTTGTCATGGATGAAGCACACAAGTCTCGCTACTCAGTACATCCTGGTTCAGATAAGATGTACCACGACTTGAAAACTACGTATTGGTGGCCTAGTATGAAAGCTCACATAGCAACCTACATTAGCAAGTGTTTGACTTGTGCGAGAGTCAAGACTGAATATTAGAAACCATCGGGCCTACTCCAACAACCAGAGATACCACAATGGAAATCGGAGCAAATTTCCATGGATTTTGTTACTGGCCTGCCTAGATCTCAGCGTTGGTAACGATACTATTTGGGTGATCGTGGATCGACTCACTAAGTCTGCACACTTCTTGGCTATCAAAGAAACTGATAAGTTCTCCACTCTAGCAGACGTATACCTTAAGGAAGTTGTCTCGAGGCACGGGGTGCCCACCTCTATTATCTCTGATTGTGATGCACGTTTTACTTCTGAACTGTGGCAAGCAATGCACAAGACCTTTGGCTCACGTTTAGATATGAGCACAGCATATCACCCGCAAACGGATGGGCAGTCTGAACGCACCATCCAGACCCTTGAAGACATGCTTAGGGCATGCGTAATTGACTTTGGCAACGGCTGGAAAAAGCATCTGCCACTTGTGGAATTTTCGTACAATAACAGCTACCACACCAGCATTAAAGCTGCTCCGTTTGAGGCATTGTATGGGCGTAAATGTCGATCACCTCTTTGTTGGTCAGAGGTGGGGGATAGTCAGATCACTGGCCCAGAACTCGTAGTTGATACTACAGAAAGGATTGCTTAGATACGACAACGCATGGCGGCAGCTCATGACCGTCAGAAAAGCTACGCCGATAAGGGCAGGAAACCACTCGAGCTCCAGGTTGGGGAGCGAGTGCTACTCAAAGTTTCACCCTGGAAGGGTGTGGTTCGTTTTGGTAAACGAGGCAAACTTAATCCACGATATGTTGAACCATTTGACGTCATAGAGAAAATAGGCAAGGTAACCTACAAACTGAACCTACCAACAGAACTCAGTGCAGTTCACAACGTTTTCCACGTGTCGAATCTGAAGAAGTGTCTGTTAGATGAGACCCTCGTATTTCCTTTGAAGGAGCTCACTATCGACGAGCAGTTACGATTCGTCGAGGAACCAGTTGAAATCACGGACCGGGATGTTAAGGCCCTCAAGCGTACTAGAATTCCTCTAGTTTGAGTTCGTTGGAACTCCCGTCGTGGCCCAGAGTTCACCTGGGAACGCGGAGATCAAATGAAACAAATGTATCCCCAACTATTCGCAAACAGTATAACCACTACTGAGGCTGAAGCTACGGAATTTCGGGACGAAATTCCAGATCAACGGGGGGAAGATGTGACACCCCAGGAAAACCAGGAAAATCATGCAACTTAACTAGCTTCCTTAGTAACCGTGTGCTAAATTTCGGGACAAAATTTCTTTCAAGATGGGGATAATGTGACAACTCGAGTTTCTGAGATTCCATCTTCGTATAATTGCACGTTAATTGTTTGAGTTGTTTGTTACACGACTTGTTTGTTGCACAACTGGACACGTTTGAAATATATTAAATCGTATTGTGGTTGGTATGTTACACATGATGGGTGTTAAGTGTTATATATATATATATATATATATATACTTAATGTGATTATTGTGTATGGTTAAAATATGGTGGTGTTAAGTTATACTTTATAAACAAAACAATAGATGGATGCCTAGCCGAAAACCCCCAACCGAAAACACCCAATGTCCGAAAACACTTTAATGTTTTCGTCCATTGCTTACTGTCGAAAACCGAATGGGCTTTAGGACCAGTAGTGGACCAGTTAAATATTATTCCAAGCCTTATGCCAGAACCTTTATTCGACAAAACCCTAATCACATCTCCCACTCTCTCTCTCGTTTTCCTTCGAACCCGACGGCTGCCCTTCTCTCACTCGAAGTTTGATTCCCTGATTTGATCATCCTTATTCGGTTAGTGGGTTATAAACACTTGTGAGTGTTTGGTTGATATTATGATGTAACTGTTAGATAACTTTGTTATGGATTTAATATATATGCGATTAGGTTATATGATCATGCATGTGAATTGTATTGAAAGTGCAGCCAAAGTGGATAGAAATCACTTAATATTGTCGGTCATAGCATTTATAATTGCACATGGATTTGTCAGAAAGCATGTGATTGTTATTTGGTTTTCAATTTTGATTATTGTTTATCATGATGATGATGATGATCCGACAACTTGTCATGTGCCGATGACTTTTTAGTGAATGATTCTGATATGATGATGTTGTTAATTGAAGTGATTGGTTATATCTACTGATAATGTTCGAATGATGTTGTGGGTATATCTCTGAATATTAATGTTGGGTGGATATGTTTGATGATCGGTCAGAAATCATGTAGGTTAGGTCTGATACTATTAAGATAATTGTTTTGATCTCAATGCATGTTCACTGTAATGTTTAATGATCATATAAATCCGATGTTGAATGATTACGTATTACTGTCGTGTATGTGTGGGTGATCGTTTGATGATATGGCTTAGCGTTTGATTGTTGTAGTCGGTGTTATTATTGGATGATCATTAGGGTTGTTGTGTTTTATAACTGTTATTGATGATGATGCACCCAGCGAAAACCCTCCACCCTACGAAATCCCCATCCCAACGAAAACACTTTGGGGATTTCGGCCCAAGTGTTTTCGGCTCAAAGGGGTTTTTGCCTAAGGGATTTCGCCACTATGGGATTTCGTTGAAGTATTCTGCACAGTTAACTTTGTTAGCTAGTTAACTCTGTTAATTAGTTAAATCTGTTAGTTTGTTAATACTGTTAACTATCAACTATGTTTAGTCTGTTAACGGAGTCAAGTTTATTAACTCTGTTAACTGTATTAATTCTATTAAGTTATGCTACTCTAATAAACCTGTTAACTCGGTTGGGTATGTCAATGGGTAACTATGTTGGAATTAACTGAGAAAGCTGTTATGTGAAACATGAAGTTGCATGAGTTTGATTTACTGTTTACATGATACAAGATGCTAACTGCTAAGCACACTCTGTGTTATACTGTGATGTTAGTTGCATGCGAAACATTACGAACATGAACTGATTGAATATACGTGCATACTATAGGACGTGATTGATTACTTGTGAGCACATAGTTTAGCATACCGAGCAAACCAAGGTGAGTTCACACTTTCTACAAAGAATGGGATTCCCAGGGGTTGGGAATGGGTTAAGGAACATGGATTCCTCGTCCTTTCTTGGGTAGGACAGTACTGGTTCAGGAATATAATTCCTCGTCCTCATGGACAGTTCACTTTTACTAGACCAAAACTCTATCACGAAGTCCCTCCTTTTTATATCGACTTAATCGCCAGGCCAATGGCGAGCGGGTCATTAGTTAGATAGCGCTATTTAGGTCTGACAAGCCTCACACCGTACCGTAGAGGACGAGCGTGAACTAATGGATCTGGGCACGTCAATGTTGATAGACATTGACAGTTCAGGGCACATAAACATGACTACAGTCAGCAGTCGATATGGTAACGAGTCTAGTAGTATAAACATGGGGTAGCCCCCACGGCCGAAGAGCCAGATAGATAAACATGGGGTTGCCACCACGGCTGGATTGCCAGAGTAAACCGGGAATAAACAAACACATTTTCAACTATGGGGTAACCCCCACGGTAGGGATGTCAGTTAAAGGATCTGTTTTTGGAATAAATAAAACAAACACCCAACTGTGAACTCGCTCAACATTATTGTTGACTCGTTACTACATGCTTTGCAGGTCAATAGGTACTTAGCTGGAGCTTGCATGGGGAAGAGTCGTTGTTGGACATGGACAGTTGTGTGCCATGTTAAGCTTTGAAACATTTGAACTTATATTTTGTTTTGGTTTTAAACGTTATGCTTCCGCTTGCAACTGAAACTATGTTTTGTTTGAACACCAATTGTATTGCGTTGGTTTTACTATTACTTGCATGCTTGTTCAGTATGATTGGTGGCTTGATCCTGTTCAGTCACGCCTCCAAGTGGTGATACTCCGCGTGTGGATTTTGGGGGTGTGACAGTCTAAGTTTTGTTGATGCCATAACTAGGGCTAAAATTAACTTTTCTAAATGAGAATAACTAGTTTCAGCATCTAATAAACTTTTGCTAACATAATAGACAGGATACTGCTGACCTTCATGATCCTTTACAAGGACAGCACTTACTGCATTCCCTGATACTGCAAGATACAGGGATAATGGTTCACCATCCTCAGGCTTCATCAATAGAGGTGCGGTTGACAGATACTACTTCAAATCCTGCAAGGCTGATTTATGCTTCTCCCCCCATTCAAACTTCTTGTTCTTCTTCAGGATATCATATAATTCCTTGCATTTTTTCGGGGATCTTGAGATAAATTTGTTTAATGTCGCAACTCGCTCCGTTAGTCTTTGTACATCTTGTTAGTGCACTTTTCGTACGTCTGCCACTGTTCGAATAGCTAGATAGAGCGTGTGTTGAATATTGTATAGAATAGAGATAGTTGGACATGTTTTGTAAATGTAAAAGTCCATCTGGACGGATGACCATCCGGTCGGATGGCAATCCGAACGGATGGACACATGGTAGGAAATGTCTATAAATAGGGACCTTGGGGTTCCATTTGGACAAGCTTTTGGATCCCAGAGGGGAAATGATGTCCAACTGGTCTCGTGGTGCTGTAAACGGTGAATAATCAATAGAGACCAGATTATAAGTGACTGCTCGGTGCCGTATCTATCTTCTACTCGTTTCTTTTCGTTTCTAGTCGTAATAAACGCACCGAACATGTCGTTTCGGGACCGAAGTTCCGTCGAACTCACCGGATCCTAGAATCAGCACATCTTTCATGTTAGAAAGTGATTTGATATCCAAGATGGCTTTGATATGTTCTGGGCTCGCTTCTATCCCTCTTTTAGTCACCATATATCCTAAAAACTTTCCTGCCCCCACTCCGAAATGGCACTTAGTAGGATTCAGCTTCATGTTATACTGATCCAAGATATCAAATGCTCCCTTAATATCCTGGAGGTGATCCTCAACTTTCCTTGATTTTACTACCATGTCATCGATGTACACCTCCATAGTGTCCCCCAGTTTGTCTTTGAACATCATGTTCACCAATCTTTGATATGTTGCACCTGCATTTTTCAAACCAAAGGACATAGCAGTATAACAATAAATACTTGTTGGTGTCATGAAAGCAGTATCCTCCTGGTCTGAAGGTTCCATTTGGATCAGCTGGAATCCTGAGGATGCATCCATGAAGGTTAACATCTCATGGCCGGCAGTAGCATCCACCATTGAGTCAATATGAGGAAGAGGAAATGGGTCCTTGGGACAAGCTTTGTTCAAGTCTGTGTAATCTACACAAACTCTCCATTTCCCGTTTTTCTTCTATACCACAACTACATTTGCTAGCCATCTTGGAAACTTGACCTCTCTGATCATTTTGGATTTCAATAACCTCTTTACTTCTTCCTGAATAATCATATTTCGCTCTGGAGCAAATTTCCTTCTCTTTTGTTAGACAGGCTTGAATGACCTGTCAATACCGAGCTTATGAGTTATAATATCCTTGGAAATGCCTGTCATATCCTCGTGCTTCCACGCGAACGTTGACATCCTGCATTTCAAAAAGTTAGTCAATTGATCTTCAATATCCTGAGGGATATTGGTTCCCACGAGCACCGAGATATTTTGATTATCCTGATCCAGGATAATTTTCTTTACATCCTGTTCCGAAGCCTCCACGATATCCTGGGCCCGTATCTTTAATTGCTATGCTGCATTAGGCTTGGTTGAGGATTTCATCGAGGATGAGTAACACTCCTTTGCTTCCTGTTGATCACTGTCCACCTTGACAACCCCCCAAGGTGTAGGGATCTTGATGCATTGATGATAGGTTGACGGCACAACTTTCATATCATGGATCCACGGCCTACCCAATATGATATTATAGCAGGATAAGGAGTCCATCACACAGAAGCGTTGCATTGAGTTGACCCCTTTAACATACATGGGCAACTTTATCTCTCATACTGTATTCCTGGCTTCTCCACTAAAACCAACAAGCACAGTGGATTTCGAAGTGATATCCATTGGAGATACATTCATTCTTTTCAACGTCTCTAGTTGGATTATGTTGATGGAGCTGCCATTATCCACCAGTATCATGCGCACAAAATGGTTAGCAACATATAATGTTATTACCAGAGCATCATGGTG
>JARYGA010059476.1:0-25364 GCA_030545235.1 Helianthus tuberosus | reverse complement strand
AAACGATCAAACCTTGCAACAGTTATGCCGTTGTTTGTTCCAATCAATCTGGTGGTAAGGAATGGTATGAATCTCTTTTC
Organism: Helianthus tuberosus; assembly: GCA_030545235.1. NCBI lineage: Eukaryota > Viridiplantae > Streptophyta > Magnoliopsida > Asterales > Asteraceae > Helianthus > Helianthus tuberosus. The sequence continues at coordinate 25,284 of JARYGA010059476.1, read as the reverse complement.
TCAAAGACAAAACAAGATCAGTAATAGGGCCATGGTAGCTTTTACCATACAAGTGTGACATTGGCATGTATGTGGTTCTGCAATAACACCACATTTTTGCTGCAAATACACAAAACCTAACATGATATATTAAAAAAACAAAAAATACTTTATGTAGATAAAAAAATAAATAAAAAATAACTCTTGGCCACCTGGATGGTAAGGCAAAAAGGAAGGAAAAAGCCAAAATTCTGGAGGAAGAGGGTTGCACCCTTCCCATTCATATACACCAAGCACCTATAAACTCCTCATCAACATTATTATTTTAAAAACAATATGCTAATATAAAATGTTAAATACAATTTATACCGCTAGATAAACTTTGCCCCAAGAAGGGATGGATGTAGCACCACCATGTTCAAGTAACCATTTACGCGCTCGAGCAAGCTGATCTTCATCCATGTTAACATGATCAGGTGAAGCTTCTCCAAGAAGTCTTAGAGCCACATAGTTCAAAGCACTCCCTATCATTGTGCTTTTTCCTGATATATAAAAGCCCCATCCCCCATCTTCATTCTACATGTACCTCATCAAAACATTGGTCCCAAATTACTATGCTTGTAAATGTACATGCATGCATGGATGTTGTATATATGTATATATAATGTAGATGTGTACATGTAGATAGTGAAAGTGTGAAACATACTTGATGGATGTACATATACCGAATCATCTCCTTCTTGTGTTCTTTTGTTAGAATTGTATCCAATGTACCACTGATGTACAAGGCAATAATCTGCAAGTTTAAATAGTAAGCATATGTAGTTTTTACTTTTTTGCTGCATGAAATTCAAGAAAAGATCTATGCATTACCAGAGGAGGGGTGAAAAAGAGGGGACCCGAATTTTCAGCTGGCCAATGACCGTCCCAAGCTTGAATTGCCCGGTTCAGTCGGACAGCTTTTCTAACCGCTGTGGTCACTGCTTCGTAGTTCACATCTTCTTCATCTTCTAGTCTCATCGGAGGTTCACTTAGAAGATCAATCCCACTTTCTTTGATAAGCTGTGATCAACAAAGATTGAAATAAACTTAAATCATAAACCATCGAATATATATCATGGGATATCGTGTTGATAGGTTGAATTGTTTAACCGAAAATGACCCATGTTTTTTATCGTGAAAAAAACATCAACCCTAACCTCTGCACACACTAAAAATTAGGGTTGGCATATCGTGTATACCTGTACACGATAATAATACAATATTTTTTTAACAGGTATACACGATAATTACCTGTTAATACCTGTTTACGAATGTTTCAATAATTACATATGTAGGAACCTGTTTAGTAAAACAAAAGTTGCCAAAAGTTCACAATAGACTTAAATAATGCATAAACACATAATTCGTAACAAATTGGAAACAAAAATCCATAAATGACAAATCACAAAAGGTTTAAATAATTCATAATTTCCATTCAAAACAATGTAAAGTTTACATGGGTTTTTTCTTCTCAAATCTTCAATTCAAAGTTTACATGGGTCTTTCTTCTCAACGGCCGATGGTTGTGGTGGTGTCGCTAGGAATGTGGTTGGATAAGGGGAAGAATTAGGTTTTCATATCACATGGTCCCACTAAATTATATTTTTTAGTATATTAAAATTGTTAACATGTATTAACAGTTACTAAACAGGTAACCAAGTTTTTTACATGTTTAGACACGAAAATTAACAGATATTTTCGTGTCTACCTGTTTAGTATCTGTTACCTATTAAGGCCATACAACAGGTATTTTTGTGTCTACCGGTTTAGTATTTGTTACCTATTAAGGCCATACACGATACTTGTTAACTTCGTGTAGGTTCGTGTCATGTATTCGTGTATGTGTTTAAAATTGTCAGCCCTACTAAAAATCATGTGACCAAAAACATCAACCCTAACTGTACACACTAAAAATCATTAAGCATGTAACCGGCCCGAGCATGACAAACATTAATCATGTAAAAGTAGGTTAAACGGGTAAGCATGTTCACGGTCTTAATTAAATAGATTGACGGGTCGGTTTGTTGACATGTATAATTAAATAAGTTAAACATGTCTATCCAAATACACCAGTTTAACCAAATAGGTCAACCTAAACAAGCCTCGCTATTAAACGGGCTAGATATAATTACCCAACACCTTATATACTTGATGAAAACAAAGCCGACTCTTGGGCCGCACAACCCGTGCTGTTTCTCGAGGCCCAAATTTTCAAAGGGCCCGAAAGGTTTCTATAAGCTTTTAATTCATTTCCCCAACCACAATTTTGGGCCCACTTTTTTTTGTTTTTTTGTCGCCCGAGGCCTAATTTTTTTTAGTATTCTCGGAGACAGCTTTGGATGAAAATGTTAGCAATGATAGACCTGGTTACGCATAAGCAAGTCACCGCAACAATGGATGCCGAGCTTCTTCTTACTAACCAAGAACTGCTCTCGAAGCCTTTCGATATGGTCACGCTCTTCTTTCGTGCCTGCATCGGGGTCGAACTCCCATATTTGTCTTCCAACAAAATTGTTGGTGCTATAGAGATATTCATTACCATTTCCATCACCAATTTGAAGCTTTCCATTTTTTTCACCAATCTTTAGTTTCCACATCTTCTGTTTCTTTCAAAAAGTGTGTTGTTATAATATAATCTACATTTTGATAAGTAACGAGTATGGAAATATATACCTACTTAGTGGTTGTTTATGCAAGTAAGTTAATGATATATATATAAGTAAGTTTATTTAGAAAGTAAATAATCTATAATTACATAATACGTACCTCAGTGTGAGAAGAGAAAAGGCGAACGCACAAGTAGACAACTAAGTGTGTTGTGTTGTCTTATATATAAGCGGGAAAATGTAAGCCGCTGGCTTGTGTTTATTTTGAAGTAAAACCTTTATTTGATCTATTCTTTTTAAACGTATCCCTACATTTACATGTGCGGTAGTGTGGGTACCAACGTACCACACCCCTTCGACCCTTCACCGTTCTCTCAAGTACTTTACCGACAATGGAAGCGTATAATTGTTTTTTTTCTTTTTACAAATAAAAAGAAGATGAAACCTGCCCGATATGTCGTAAAGCTTGTATGGATAAATATGGGGAGCACGCAGTTCACTGTAAAGAGCTCCCTGGGTTTAAATATCGGCATGACTGGGTGCGAGATGTTTTGGGGGACATCTTAAGAAGAGCTGGGATTTCTGCTAAGAAAGAGGCCCCTGTGAATTTCCTCACGGACCCTATGGAAGGGAGATCTACTCTGCGACCAGCGGATCTGCTCGTCTTTGGCTGGGCTGGGGGGAAACATGCTTGTGTAGACCTCACGGGGGTTTCCCCTTTGGTTGGTTTAAGGGAAAACGGGTTTGTAGCTGGACTAGCAGCAAGAAAGGCAGAATCAAAGAAAGTGGATAAGCACGCTAAAGCTTGCGCAGAGAACCAACATGTCTTTATCCCTTTTGCATTTGATACTTTTGGCTCCCTAGCGCCAGAAGCCGTCAACTTCTTGATGAGGGTTCAACGGGTTATCCACAGCAATTGTTCGACCCCAGGGGGATAGATGTTTGTGTTCGGGAGGTTGGGGTTTGCAATTCAGAAAGGATTGGCGGCGCAGCTTGTTGCCCCTCTACCTTCTGTTTTGATGTAACTTAACAAGTTTTCTAGACTTTATTTATAAGAAGAGAACTACTCATCTATTATACATTATACATATTAAAGAAAAGTGGTTATAAATAGTAATTTAACATTTATGTATTATTATATATTTTATTATTATAAATCATTTTAATCATATATTGTTTATATTCTATAATTTTTAAGATACGATAGTTTGTAAATTAATGCGGTTTACCATTTTTCGTTTATTCTAATAATATAGTTTAATGATTTATTAAACTCTGAATATAGTGTTAGGGCATGCTTAGAATTTTTATCTGCGTTTCGATAAAAGCTTTGTTTAAAATTGAACGAGTCAATTACTATTGTTTGCTTTTTTTTTTGTTCTTTACGATGACAAACTGAATCGATACTATCCGAACAACTTTGGTAGCAGTATAGAGTACCTCTTTTATATCATAAGCTATAGCAAGTGTCGGTGGCGAACAAAACTAATATTGTTGGAACAACATCAACATTGGTACCATATCGATTTCAGCAGAACACCGGTACCGATATTTGTACTTTTGATATTCATTTTTTTACTTTTTGATCCATATAAAATATGTATCAATATTTTTTTAGGCATATCATGACATTAATTTTTGGGTTTATCTTACAGATGCTACACAAAGTGCCGATTAAAACATCGATGCCTTATGGAATCAAATCGATACTGGTCGGCTTCCCGCCGCAATGCGCGGGGGAAGTCTACTAGTTAGAAAAAAAAAGATAACATATTTGAAGGTCATTTAAATATTTAGTATTTATTTATTTATTTATTTAATATATATTAAATGGTAACTTTCATTTCATTTGTGAGGGAAAGTATTTTTGGGGTGTTCATCGAATCAAATATCAAATTTTCGAATTATTTGAGTTGAATTATTCGAATAATTTTTATTTGGAAAATTGGTTTTTAATAAACCAACCTTTGCCCCATTGGTAATTAATAATCCTATCTACAGAATTGGTAAATAATAATCCTACGTTTCAATATGTTGGTACTCAATAGACCTCCGTTAGTTTTTTTGTAACTGAAGTTAGTTTTTAAGTTTTATTTGTTACACAAACAGTCCCTGTAGTTATACTTTACTAGTTTTAAGTTATATTTATTACACAAACAGTCCCTGTAGTTATAAAAAAAATCATAAAAATATAAAAAAAAATCTAAAAAATCAAAAAAATTCAAAAAAATCATAAAAATTCTAAAAAATTCTAAAAAAATCAAAAAAATGCAAAAAAATCATAAAAATTCAAAAAAAAAAAAAAATCATAAAAAAATCATAAAAAGTCATAAAAATTCAAAAAAAGCAAACGTTTCGACCCGGACCGTTTCGACCCGGACCGTTTCGACCCGTACCACCACCGCCACCACCACCACCACCGCACCGCCGCCACAGCACCGCCACCACCACCACCGCCACCACCACCACAGCACCGCCACCACCGCCACCACCACCGCCACCACCGCCACCACCGCCTCCACCACCACCACCGCCGCCGCCGCCGCCGCCACCACCACCGCCGCCACCACCGCCACCACCACCACCACCACCGCACCGCCGCCACCACCACCACCGCCACCACCACCACAGCACCGCCACCACCACCGCCACCACCGTTTTTGAAACGGTACGGGTCGAAACGGTACGCGTCGAAACGGTATGGGTCGAAACGGTCCGGGTCGAAACGGTCCGGGTCGAAAACGGTTCGGGTCGAAACGGTACGCGTGGAAACGGTACGGGTCGAAACGGTACGGGTCGAAACGGTACGGGTCGAAACGGTTCGGGTCGAAACGGTACGCGTGGAAACGGTACGGGTCGAAACGGTACGGGTCGAAACGGTCCGGGTCGAAACGTTTGCTTTTTTTGAATTTTTATGACTTTTTATGAATTTTTATGATTTTTTTGAATTTTTTTGATTTTTTTAGAATTTTTTTGAATTTTTATGATTTTTTTGATTTTTTAGATTTTTTTTTATTTTTATGATTTTTTTATAACTACAGGGACTGTTTGTGTAATAAATAAAACTTAAAACTAGTAAAGTATAACTATAGGGACTGTTTGTGTAACAAATAAAACTTAAAAACTAACTTCAGTTACAAAAAAACTAACGGAGGTCTATTGAGTACCAACATATTGAAACGTAGGATTATTATTTACCAATTCTGTAGGTAGGATTATTAATTACCAATGGGGCAAAGGTTGGTTTATTAAAAACCAGTTTTCCTTTTTATTTTGAAACATAAGTTTTAAAGTAGCCATAAAACATTCCAAATAAAGTGCCATAAGTCTAACATTCAAAACAAGAATCGGGAATAACCACTACAAGTTAATATTTTTAGAGTTAGAAATCTACTGATAGATTTGCTACTTAGGTTTTAGTTATAGGCCATGTAGTGGGTTTGGTAATGGGTAATTTTAATATTTGGAATAAATTTTAAAAATAATTTATAGTATAGCCCAATAAAAGTTATATATCTATTATATATAAAAATAATAAATAAGATGTATAATTTTTAATCGAATTTCAAATCGAATCAAATTTGAAATTATAAATTCGTATTCGATTTACTTGACTCGAATTGAATCGAATTCGAATTCTTATAATCGAAACGAATTCCTGATAATCGAATTGAATTTAATCGAATTTCGAATTTTTCGAATTCGAAACGAATTCTGAACACCCCTAGAAAGTAAGCGCAGAGGTTATACAAGTTTTAATACATAAGTTAGAGTTAAATGTATGGTTAGTCCCTGTGGTTTGCGAAAATTGCAGAGTTGATCCCAAGGGTTCACTATTTACAGAGTTGGTCCTAGTGGTTGCAATTCTTGCACTCGGGTGATCCTTAACACTAACCGTTGTTAATTTTCCAATTAAGTCATTGTGAAATGACTATATTATCTCTGAACAATTAAAAAAAATAAAAAAAAAACCAAAAAATTGGTCCACCCCTCATCTTCTTCTTTTCTCTCCCCCCACTCTCTAACCCAACACCTCCACCTTCAACCCACCACCACAACCACAACCTCCACCTCCACCTACACCTCCACCGTCAACCCACCACCTCCACCCAACCACCACAACACCACCCAACTACCACCACCAACATCAGCTCCACTCGTCGCTCAACAACCACCGTCCTCTCCAACCCCAACCCCAACCCCAACTTCAACAACCATCGCCATCTCCGACCAGACGCCGCCCTCTCCGACCTCTATTTCAACAACCACCGTCGTGTCTCCACTATGTGTCTGACCGACCACCAAAACTTTCGTTGGCTGATCCGTCCCCTGTTGTTGGATCCGGTAGGTTTGTTTTTCCTGTGGAGGGTGATGCTTGTGGTATTGTGGCGTGTAGAGGGCAATGGTTGTGGTGTGGTGTGCGGTGGCAGCTTCGAAGCAACATGGGTTGCGGAGGGTAGTGGTTGTGGCTGGTGTGGTGATCATCGGCGGGTGAAGCAGCAAGGGCAGTGGTGGTGTTAGTAGCAGGTGTGGTGGTAGGGTTTTTGTTAGGGTTGGAGAAAGGAGAGGAAGAAAGATAGTTTTATTTATTTTAATCGCTCAGGGATAAATTAGTTATTTCACATACACTTAACTAAAAAAACTAATATAGGTTAGTGATTAAACCACCCGAGTGAAAAATTGCTAGATTTCATCCAATTTCTTTACCATCAGTCAAATTCTTAAAATCTAAATGAATTAATTTCCAATCAATTATTTTCTTTTGAACATGAACCAATGAATTTTGCGAACCAATAAGATTCAAGAAAGCTTTTCCAACTTTTTCTTTCAAACTAAAGCTAAAAGTAACTATAATATATTATATTATTATAATTAGTGGGGAACCCGCACGCTGCTGCAGGAGCGACAATTAGCTTATTTTTTAGTTAAAATGATAGACAATCCCGCTACTTGCTACCGGTGTGAGACTTAAATAAAACTAATAAGAAGTAAAAAAATCATGAAAACTTTCAAAAAGATCACTCTATTCTAACAAATTTGTTGTTGTGACATGCGTGACAACATGATCTCAATTGATGCATCGTCTGTGGGAAAGACATATTATATTCTTCTAACTATTATGTTTTTTTCTTCATAAAACTCAAACAATTCAATCTTTCTGGGTTTTACCCCTTTTAAACAAAACAAATGGAATTAAAAGAGTGTACAAATAAGATCCTTACCTTTTAGGATTTGGCCAATTTTCTTTTTCAAGACAAGAAACGACAAATTGATTTTAAAGTTTGAAAGTCTTAAATGTCAAACCCCAAAGTCATTTTTAGTTTGTTGTTTGCTTTTTGAGCAAATTCTAATCTAGTTCATGTAAACTAAAGAATTAAAACTATCCATTTTTACCTAAACCAAACCCAACCCGAATCCAAAGTCACCCAAACCCGACCAACCCGAACCTTATATGGGTCGGTTTTGGGTCACTTTTCCCGGCCAAAACCCCAAACAACCTGCCCCGAATAATCCAAAACACGAAAAAAAATCAAACTTTTATTGTTTTTTATAGATGTGAATTACCATTAATTTGATTAAACCATTCAATAGTAGATGAGATTCATTAAGACGACCCAAAACCATCTTCTTCTGTTGCAAGTCTGCAACCCATTAAAAAATGTTCCTAGTATTCAGTGTTCAAAGTATTTGGAATGCACAATCCATATTATGACAGGAAAAATTGCAAAGCCAGATTCCACATATCTACAAAAGCAAGAAGATAAATTACTACAAGAAACAAATTTCTAAAACACTTAGACCTACTGATGGCGTTTCAGAGTTGCATTGCATGACATTTGCTCGCAAAAACCCTTCAATTATTCTTCATAGTTTTTATCCAAAACTCATTTTTATTTGTACTTAATTCCTCAAGAAATTCATAATCTTTATTTGTATTTAATCTGGCTATTTTACTTTTCAATGACTTAAAAAGTAATGGTATCGCAAGAGCAACCAAAAAACAAATAATTAACTCAATTTAATTACAGACCGAAGAGAATGACAAACCTCATAATCTTGGGTTTAAACTTTGAGATTGTTTCTTTCCCAATTGGTAGCATAACTGGTTGCAAAAACTCTTGGTTTCCTACTTTCCTATTGATATTAGGTTGCAAAACCTCATGTGTTCCAACTTTGGCTGCAACAATATCAAAAAATTTATATTCCATAGAGATTTCTAGCATTAGTTATTGTGATGGTGATCTTGAAATTTTTCGAATGTATATAGATGAGTCGAAGGATAGATCTTTCAAATTACCGTCGTTAATTTCACAATCTATTTAATTAATTTTTCTTCTTCAATTTAATTATTATATAGAAAGCAGTGGCGAAGATTAGTTGGTGTCCGGGGGTGCACCCGTCCACCCCAATGTTTCGGTTAAAAGTGTATAGGTTCCGATTTTTCGTCCGAAAATTTTAAAAATTATATGAGATCGCACCCCCCAATTATTTTTCCTAAATATTTTTACAATATATAAATTAAAGTAAAGTTTGTAACACTTTGTATATCCTAAATATTTATACAATATACAAATTAAAGTAAAGTTTGTTACCACTTTGTATATAAGTGATGGGTATTTTTGTAAATATATTTTAACTCTTATTCGTTTAACCCTAGATTACACACCACGCAATAAACTTAATCGCAAGATTTTATGTGTAAGAACGGGTCCTTTGAATGAATGAATTTTTTTAGTTTTATTTGGAACTATTATTATTTAACCTGACCCGAATCAATGGCCGACCCAACCTGAAACATAACGATAGGAAAAAAAATTGGGTCTCATCACTTTACGGCCCCTCGAAACTTTTGGTCAAGCTCCGCCACTGATAGAAAGACCACTTTACCCTCGACTAACCTCATTTAGTATTTGTACTGTAAGCATAAAAATTTGTAATTTTGCAATCATCCTTGTGAAATGTATTATAGTGAAATGTATTATAATATAGTATAGATATTATAGTCCATATAAATCTATTTATTACATTTATACACTGTAACACCCCGAAAATATAAAACTTTATATTAGAATTATAAAGTATAAATAAACGAGAATTTACTAACTAGGAATTTTAACCTAGTTAGTTACAAGTCTAGAAATAACTTATAATAGGGTTAAAAGCAACCAAACTATATGTTGAACAATGTGGAGGGGCCTAAGTTGTTAAAATTGAAACTTAATTTGATAAAACAAATAAAAAACAAACCAAACACCCCAAAAGAGATGTCTGGTCGATCAGAAGCAAGAGGAGGTCGACCCCCATGCTCCAAACCCTAAAAAATTCACTAAAACTCTCAAATTGGAGGTGCAAATCTGGTCCAAAACGAAATCCGAGCTTAGAATTGTGATCCTCATCGCAAGAGGATTATAAGGTATGCAAAACTTGATGAGAATTCTCTACTTGAAATTCTCATGAATTTAGGAAATCTGAAATTTGATGATGCATGTTTGTTACTTGGGTAGATTAGAAAAGATAAAGTGTCTAGGAGCAAAACCTAGACAACAATATGTGAAATCATGATAAAATTCTGTAAATTTCATAAACACAATGAAGGTGATTCATGGGTTTTGTGAGATAATGATAAACACTAGGATGATAGTGGTTGTTCTAGTAATGTTTGACATGTATGAAGTGATTTCAGAATTTTAGAAGATAAAGTTCATGTAAAATGGTTGATTGATGAAAAATTAAGGCTATATGATAAGTTGAGAACTTGATAATATATAGTGTAAATTTCTGCCCTTAAAGTGTTCGCATAAATGCCTCAAAGAAGGCTTAAATCTGAAAATTTAAGTTAAACCGCGTGATTTTGATGTTTAGGAAAAATATGCGAATTGAAAAGAGTTCTAAACATGTTATGGTTGAACTCAATAGGAAAGGATACCGGAGCTTCAAGCGGACAAGCCGGTGGCGACTTGCGTTTGAAGGGCGTGCACTAAAGGTATGTAACTTGACCTGTTACATTTGATGAATTGTTGTTAAACTATGCGTTGTTGATTAAAAGTTGTGTTGATTGTAGCGACCTTGTTCATTACTTAATCCGTATGTTAAGAATTGGTTTGTAGTCGTTTGGTAGTCATCAAAATGGAGGATTTCCGTAGATGAACCAAACGGGTCAAATAACGTCACATTGTAATGATAATATTGTAAATAAATAGAAATGGCGAAAATGGTCACAAGAGCACGAAGCCATAGGTTTGGTAATGAAGTGCCGGTGATAATAAGCCCCGGAAGTTGGGTAATAAACGCCTTAGGTTTGCTAGTCAATTGGTAGAGAATTGTGTCAAGTAGAAATGGGTTGAATAAATGCATAATGACATATAGACTTTTTGTCCGTAAGCTAAAGTTTTGGCATGATTATCATAATAGGCACGTTGGTAATGAAATTACAGACGTATAGGAAAAAGAATCACTAAAAACGGACTTACAGATCATAAGTTATGACCATTTTAAGTTGGGACTTGAATAAACATTGAGCTGGGTTTGTACAGCATCAGCAAAAACAAGAGTCTGTGAAAACAGGGGCTAGGCGTCACGCGAGCCCCCTTGGCGTCACGCGACGCCCCCCTTCCGGAAAATTTTATTTTTTTTCTTGTATGTTGATCCATGGAACTTGTTTAAATGCATTGTAGCATTATCAAAACTAACTTTGTTGTGGTTTTGATCTTAGGTGATGTTGGAAACTAACCGGAAGATGATCGAGCAAGCTTTTGAAGAACCGGACACTATTTACAAGCTTCCGCAATGTTTTAATCTTTAATAGACTATGTTTATGGGTTGTAAACAAATTGTTAAACAATTTTTAAATATTCTAACTTAGTCGTTAGTTGACTAAGGTTTATGCTACTTATGAACTTGACTTATGAAAGCTATGTTAATTTGGTATCTTTTATTATCAAAATGGCATGAATTATTATTAAATTCAAGTAAAATTAGACGGGTGTTGCATACACTAGGTTAATGCCCGCGTAATAAGCGGGCTTCAACCAAAACCATATTATTTACTTTGAAATGAAATGTTCTGTACAAATACATACATTGGAAGAAAAAAACAGAAAACTATTCAAATGCCGGAAAAAACTTCCTTGTAGACTACATTTGTTGTTTTACTCGTTACATTCCCATCTTTGTCTAGTATAAGTAACTTCACACCGGCTCTGCTTTTAACTCTTGATAACGCAACATAAAGCTGACCATGTGAGAAAACTGGATATTTCAAATACAATCCAACCCTTGATAGAGATTGTCCTTGACTTTTATTTATAGTCATTGCAAAACATACATTTAAGGGGAATTGTCGTCGTTGAAACTTGATAGGAATTCTTTTATCCGACGGTGTCAAACTGATTCGTGGAATAAACGTTCTAGTCCGTATGTTTCTGCCGGATATAATCTCAGCCTCTATAACACGTTTATAAAGTTTATTAATCCGTAGTCTCGTACCGTTGCATAAACCATTTTGTTGATCAATATTACGAAGCAACATTACAGGTACACCAACTTCAAGGACTAATCGATGATTAGGCAGACCAGAAATTTTAAGACCATTCAGAACATCGGGAGAATATAGTCTCGCATGTGCTTTGTTCTTTCCTTTATCAGTTTGACAAATACTATCAGAACTCAGATACTCCTCTTCATCGCCAGGAAACGAAGCAAGCAATCTTTCATTAATTTCTTGTACAACCTCGTTTGTTGGTGCCAATATAGCTCTTTCAGAAAAAAATTCTTTATCTTTGTACAATTGAAGAAGTGAAGGATATACAAAGTCGATCAGATCTGACATAGGATCCTCAGAGCCCTTGATTAAAAAATCTTCAGGAATATCTATAACCACCTGCCAATCGTCACTATCACCAATCTTTCCCTCGCCCAACTCGAGCAACCAATTCGCAAAAGCTTTAATCTCTTCGATATCAGATGCGTTCGCTCCTACGGTTAACCTCATGTTTTTGGTTAACGTAAGGACCTTGCAACTACTCCAAATATACGACGAAGTGATTGAAGCATTAACGATTTCTCGCCTACTGCCATTTGGTACAACCGGAAGTATCTGTCTAAAGTCACCACCGAACACCATAACTTTACCACCAAAGGTCATCTCACATTTGAAGATATCTTTCATTGTCCGGTCAAGTGCTTCAAACGCATGTTTATGATTCATCGGTGCTTCATCCCAAATTATCAATTTCGTTTTCCTTAATAAATCAGCAACGTCATCATCCGGTTTAATAAAACACATTGAGCTTTCTGTTAAATTCAAAGGTATATGAAACCTTGAATGTGCAGTACGTCCACCAGGTAACAAAAGATATGCGATTCCACTTGATGCAACATTTAGTACAATATCTCCTTTACATCTATTGGATGCAGATAATGTCTTCCACAGAAACGTCTTACCAGTTCCTCCGTAGCCATAGACGAAGAACACACCACCCGCATTACTATTAACTGCTTCAATTATCTCATCAAACACTAAACGCTGCTCATCGGTTAGGCTACTTAAATTATTATGAAATTCAATGGCAGTAGCGCTTACATCGTACCGAAGCTCATCAGCAATTAAACGGTTATCTGCTGAATATATTGACTCACTGTCGGGTTGAGGCATAGACGGAAACCGACTTAAACTTGAGTTGTTACGTAATAAGTAACGCTCAATTTCCAGCAATGTTAGGTTCCTTATTTGTTCTTCTGGAAGAGACAAACCTATTACAATTATATAAAAAAATTATTAAATTATTAAAATTCTTATAAATAAAAAATGAACTTCATAAACACTTATATATAAGACATAACTCTGAAAATATTAAATAACAATTTGCGTACCTTCGATCCTCAAAAGCTTTTGGCGATTGTATAAAATACCATCCGAAAGGTACTCCCATGTGTTTTCCCAAACATGTTCCGGCCTTGATAATGTATTAGACGCCAACATTGTAGCAAACAGATTACGAAGATAGTATCCTGAACCTGTGTAGTAAGCCTCTTTGATAGCTATATACTCCTTGTCGTCATCTAAAAGGCCTCTAGCATAGCACGCATCTCTAAATGTTGGGAACACTTGTCCATTCACAATACGAATCTCTTCAAAAGACTTAGGACCTACTACCTTATTAAGAAGGATTCTTAAAAAGTATGCCTCGCCCATAGAAGGATTAACACAGTGAATTCGACCAATGGTTTTGCCTATTATCCGTTTATCCCATATCCTTTCGTCCTTCTTCCAAACAAATTTAGTTGGGAACTCAACGTAAGTAAGGGTGCGCGCCAACGGATCTTTTTCGTTCTTTTCCATCCACCCCAAAAACATCGTAGAAGCAACAGATGGTTTTTGAAGAACACTACCAAGATCGTCATCAGGGCCGTATATAACATTTTGTTTATCTGGTAGATGAAACGGAAGCCTGATTATAAATGGATAGCGGTAATGAACATCAAATGCAAATATGCGCCATGAAGCTTCGTACGCCGAGAGATATCTACAATCGTAATACTCTTTGATTTCATCTTTTCCATCTTCACGCTGACCTTCATCGGCATTTTGTACAAAACCAAATTATGCCCTATCTGGTCCTTTGTTAATGTATTTAAACAAATACTTTATGGACGCAGCCTGGTTACACCATTCGACGTTAATGTGTGCCTGATAACGTCTCAATAGGGTTTTGCTATACGGAACCACGCTTCTGTTATCAACCTGAATACCAGATTTCTCAACAAAAAAACCTGAATCGGCACGTCTATAGACCGGATAACCATTCGAAGCTAGAGTAGTCTGATCACAGAACTTCTTAGGAAAATTCTTCGAACAGTTACCGTCGACCATACACGGACAATTTGGTTTTGCAACACCACAAGGTCCGTGAATCATATAGTCACTGACAAGAGTATATAGATCTGGATCTAAGTTTTTCTCAGGTATCTCGGCAGAAATAAAGTTGTCAACATGCTCAACCGAAGGAAGCTTGCTTTCGTCATTTAAGAACAGACAGATATGGGCATGAGGTAGACCTCGTTTCTGAAACTCTATAGTATAGACAACTGCAATAGGATAGTTAATATTAAGATACTAATCTTTTAAGTTATGGTTATCAACGTAGCATACCACAAAAATTATAATAAAGTAATTCAATTAAATGGATGCTTACCTGCCGATGCGTTGCCGAATAAAGATTTCTCTCGCAAGTCTTTCATGATTGCGTCAAGCTTAATTTTGAGCAATTGGCATAAAATGTCCGGTCTATCCTCGGGACTAATGTCCGTGTTCTTTAGAAATCTTTTAATCTCCTGCCATTTCAGATTACACGTGATCGTAATGAAAAAATCAGGGTAGCCAAACCATTTACAAATGGCCATTGCATCATAATAATTCTCCCTCATATAACGCAATCCACCGGTAAACGAAGACGGTAGTAGTACGCGTGTTCCAACGTTTGACATATCTGGATTACCATTTTGTCCAAGCTTTCTAAGGTTATCATATGTCTCGGATCTCAGATTATTTTGCTGCAGACGTATGAATAGTAATCGTTCACTTTCAATCATCATATACACGTCAACCAAGAACTGTTGCAAAAGTCTTCGAGCATTGAGAATCAAAGAGAAATGACTGACTCTATCTTGAACATGGTAAGCAAAATACTCTCTCATTGTACATTTTGACTCTTTCTTCTTCGTTGTTGCCCCTCCTTCTCTATGAAGAATATCAACCCGGTAACCATCTTCACCAAAAAGGAAAAGTAATGGATACTAAAGCGCGAGATACGATGGATGAAGCTCGCTAATACGTTGTAGACCATCTTTCTTTGACTCAACAACTACGTCACGATTATCAAGAGCATCCTCAATGTCTCCAACAATAAGCGCAACAACTTCGGACGACGTCGGTAGGTTGTATGTACGACCAACTTTAGACCTATTTGCCTTAAGCCGTAATTTTAAGTCAACGTGAGGATTATCAACAAACCGATCTCGTAGACGCCTATAGGTTTTCACAAGCTGATTATTTAAATCTAAAATCAGCTTAAGGTACTCTATTAGTTCAGTGTCAAGCAAATCAGAAGTTGCAGAAGCTGGTTTCTTTGAGTTACTGTAATGTAATTGTAAGAAAAAAGCGAAAGTATCAGTAAGTGTTTATATAACATAAAAAAAAAAAAAAATCAAAAAATAATTAACGAAATGGTTTCCAGGGATACCTAAATACGGTTTTGCGATTACAGACTTCATTATCTGTGTCGTATATGTAAAGCTGCGCAAACTTTGGTTCACCACCTTCTTTAGGAAGAAGACTTCCCAGTGTATGATAATTCTCGCCACTAATTCGGTATACATATGGAGCATTTCCTCTATTGATTTTCGAATCAACTTTACCACCCATTGAAGTAAACGAAAACATAGAATTAAAACGACGAATATTTAGTAAGAAATGTTTGCTCTTGTCATCTAAACTCTTGAAAAGATTTTGATATTCCTGACACGTCTCTTTAAAATTAGGAAGATGTACTTTTCCATAACCACAACAAAGCATGTAAGATTTTCTTCCTAAGTAAACCCTTCCTTTTCCGGCTTCAACTTTCCACAACTTAGCATTACATACGTCACATACAACTACTTGATCACCATGATCCAAATAATCTATTATACAAAATTAAAAATATATCATTTTGTGCTATTTGTTATGAAATTAATATAATGGCGTTCTTGAAATGGAATTTAAAGTAGTGAGTGTGTAAGGTACTTACTGTTAGAAACGCCTTTATATGGATCTTCAGCAATTTTTTTGAGGAATAATATGATTGTCGGAAGATAAATCAACCATTGGAACAGGATATACGCAGCGACCTTTAGTAGACAACCTTTGTTTACCTCTTTGTATCCTCTTGACACCTATATGTTCATAGCAACGAAAAATAATAAAAATGTCAGATTAAAAATAAACAAATGTGAAATACGTAAATAAATACCACCAACCTGAAGTAGATGCTTCAGAAGGACTTGTTATAGGTATGGTTGGGAAACAACGTGGATCGATGGTATGGATATAAGAGGATGAACTCATTGGTGTTACGATCCGGCATTCATTTGTATTGGATGCTGAAACATTGAATGACCGAGTAACGATTTTTGAAGTGGAAGATTTGTTACTCACATTATGTCTCTTATTTTCCAAATGTAATTTCCTATATTTTCTTCGTTCAGCTGATTTTTGATGCTCAAGATCATTAGAAGCAACTGAAAAAAAAAATGGCAAACCATAAAATATCAAATTATACATTAAAAATTGTATTCTCGTCTAAAAAACCAAACAATTTACCATTTGTAATGTTACACAAATCATAAATGAAAAACTGACTTCATGTGTAAAAAATTATAGAATTTACCGTTTGTAATATTAGCCAATGGACTTCTTCCAGTTTCAACTGCAACAAAAAACGTCCAAGTTAACGTATGAAACATGTTTATGTATTACATAATTTTTCATTTAAAAAAAACAAACTCATAATCATAATAAACAAAATTTAAACATGTAAGTAAATAACACCAACCGGATGTATACGCCTCGTACGGATTTGTTAAAGGTGTGTTTGGCAAGATACGTCGATCAATGGTATTGATATAACAGGGTGAACGAATTGGTGTTACGACACGACAATCATTTGTATCGGATACTGAAACGTTGGATGACCGAATTACGTTTTATGAAGTCGAAGATTTGTTACTCACATTATGTCTCTTATTATCCAAATGTACTTTCTTTAATTCTCTTCGTTCAACTGATTTTTGATGCTCAATATAATTAGAAGCAACTGAAAAAAATATGGATATCCATAAATTATCAAATTATAAATTAAGTAATGAATTCCTGTCTAAAAAACCAAATAATTTACCATTTGTAATGTTAAACAAATTATAAATGAAAAATTGTATTCATGTGTACAAAAATAAACAATTCACCATTTATAATATTAGCCAATGGACTTCTTCCAGCTTCAACTGCAACAAATAAAGTCCAAATTACCGAATGAAATATGTTTATGTATTACATAATTTTTGTTTAAAAAAACGAAATAGATAATCTTAGTAATCAAAATTTATATATGTAAGTAAATCACACCAACCTGACGTATACGCCTTGTAGGGATTTGTTAAAGGCGTGGTTGGCAAAATACGTCGATCCAAGGTATTGATATTAGAGGATGAACGAATTGGTGTTACAACACGGCAATCATTTGTATCGGATTGTGAAATGTTGGAAGAACGAATGACGTTTCGTGAAGTGGAAGATTTATTATTTGCCTTTCGTTTTTTATTATCCAAATATAGTTTCCTTAATTTTCTGCGTTCAGCTGATTCTTGATGCTCAACTGAAAAAAAAAATAGAAAAAAACATAAACTATCAAATTATACATAAAAAGTTGTATTGCTGTCTAAAAAACCAAAGAATTTAACATTTGTGATGTTAAACAATTTATAAATGAAAACTTGTATTCATGTGTAAAAAAATAAAAAATTTACCATTTGTAATATTAACCAATGGACTTCTTCCAGTTTCAACTGCAAAAAAATAAAGTCCAATTTACCGTATCAAATATGTTTACGTATTCCATAATTTTTATTTAAAAACAAAAAATCATAATCATAGTAAACAAAATTTAAATACGTAAGTAAATAACACCAACCTGACGTACACGCCTCGTAGGGATTTATTAAAGGTGTGGTTGGCAAAATACGTCCATCCATCGTATTCATATAAGAGGATGAACGAATTGGTGTTACGACACGGCAATCATTTGTATTAGATACTGAAACGTTGGATGAACGAATGACGTTTCGTGAAGTGGAAGATTTATTATTTTCATTTCGTCTTTTATTATCCAAATACAGTTTCCTTAATTTTCTACGTTCAACATAGTTTTGATGATCAACTGAAGAATAAAATGCATATCAAAAAATTTAACTATTTACAAAAACAAAATTCAGTTCATGTCTAAAAAATTGCAAACATTACCATTCGTAATGTTAGACAAAGGACTTATACCAACACCACCTGCAACAATTTAAGTAAAAATAACATTACTTAACATCGTTACATATTATATCATTTTTTATTATATTTGTAAACGACAATAAGAATAAAATACATACTATTAGAAGGGTGAACACCAGTAGGAAGTGGAAATGAAGGTAAAGTTTGAGGCTTTGCACATTTAGGCATATCCAAATATTGTATCATATATAATATAGAAATGCATTAGAATAGGTATTACAAAAATTTAAATGTATAAGTATAATATAGAGAGATAACACTTACGTGTATGAGAAATGACCAAATGTCAAAACTTCAAAAATGATGAATGTCGTGAGAGAGTTTTCTGATTTAGAGTTCTAGAACTTTTAGTCTAAAACATTGAGTGTGTATTATGAATAAGAAGAGAGGTTTTTATAGTATTTGAAGTTATTTTAAAAAAAGGAAAGTTTATAATTAAAAAAAATCGGTTATAAGTGTAAAAAAGGAAACAATCTAAATTCAAATTATTTGGAGGTAATTCTAAAAAGGTCGCAGATTTTTTTGTTAAAAAATATAAATTTTCGTTTATAAAAAATAAAAAAGGAAACAAAATCAAACCAATTTAAGTGTTTCCTAAATTTTAAAAGAATTGGGGATTTTTCAGAAAAATTAAATTATAAGTTTTAAATTAATGGGGATTCCAAAAAATATACTTTTAATTTCTATATAAATATTATAGAAAGTAAATTAAATTAGACAATTAGATTATTGAAATCTTTATTTGCAATTTAAATATTAAAAAATTATTGATAGTTTTAAGGAAAATTGGTTTTTAATAAACCAACCTTTGTCCCGTTGGTAAATAATAATCTTACCTACGTAATTGGTATACAATAATCCTACCTATCAACATGTTGGTACTCAATGAACTTTCGTTAATTTTTTTTAACTGAAGTTAATTTTTAAGTTTTATTTATTACACAAAAAGTCCCTGTAGTTGTAATTTACTAGTTTTAACTATTTTATAAAACAAAAAAACCTCAAGGGACTGTAATTTACTAGTTTTAAAATAGTTAAAACTAGTAAATTACAACTACATGGACTGTTTGTGTAATAAATAAAACTTAAAAAGTAACTTCA
Source organism: Helianthus tuberosus (assembly GCA_030545235.1). Lineage (NCBI taxonomy): Eukaryota > Viridiplantae > Streptophyta > Magnoliopsida > Asterales > Asteraceae > Helianthus > Helianthus tuberosus. The sequence continues at coordinate 5,463 of JARYGA010059476.1, read as the reverse complement.
GTTAAAAAAAATTAACCGAAGTTCATTGAGTACCAACATGCTGATAGGTAGGATTATTGTATACCAATTACGTAGGTAAGATTATTAGTTACCAACGGGACAAAGGTTGGTTTATTAAAAACCAATTTTCCTAGTTTTAAAAATTTTAGTTTGTAAAATAGACTAAATGTATACATGCAAAACCTTTATGCCCTTATAATAAAAGTTTAAAAATGTCTAATTTCAAAAACATAAACAAATGTTTTTGGAAACATTTTATACATGCAACAGAATAAAACAAAGATAAAGTAACAAAAGATAACGGTTAAAGGAGTATAGGTAATGCGAAATATTCCAAACCAACCATTAAAACCAACAAACCATATGTTTCAAATAAAAAAACCAACCAACCATATGTTTCAAAAAAAAAAAAAAAAAACCAAACAAACCAACCATGATAAATCAATCCAAACCAATGAAACACGCAAACCAAACCAAAGCAGCAATATTCGGAAAAAGATAAATTGTTTTTGGTAAAAATACTTCAACCATGAACTACTTCTCAATCTTTGGAACCAGCAGAATCATTTCCTCATCAATTTGGACATCCGAGACACCGGCCTTTTTAACCTTTGTTGATGATAGAGAGGTGCTTTCTTCAACTTCATACACCGTCAGCAAGGTTACGCTTCAGTTCCGCAGACGAAGTCTTAGAACAATCTTTAGATGTGTAATCGGGTGTGAAGCTATCACCAATAGAATCCACAGCATCCTGTATGATATATTCAAAATTAGAAACTATTATAAATGTTTAGAGCATTTGGTATTTTGTAACATTAAGTTAAAATTCATACCTTTAGAGCAAAAGGGTTTTGAGTTGATATATCACTAAGTGAAACATCAGCAGCCGCCTCGTCCACACCCTACAATTCATAAAAAAATAAGGCTAGGCACAACAAAATTAATAAATTTCCTAACATAACTTTAATTAAAAGGTTTGTATGTGTTAACCTGATCAGCTGGAATTCGGCTCTCCAAGGATTCGATGATTGCTGCATCATTCACCAACTTATGAACAGCATAACCATCAGTATGGTTGTCAATATTGAATTGACCAACCTGAATCTTGAAAGCATACTTTTTATCGTTCAAACCTTTAAACTGATAGGGAATGGTTTTCTCTTCCAAAGATGCCTATTATACATGAATTATAATTTAATGATAAGAACATAATAATCAGGTTTACACATTACTAATATGTACCTTATATAAGAATTTAAAAAAAGAGTGAAGTGTTTTTCTGGCTTCACGGTCAAACAAAGTCAAAGAGGCAATAGCTGCAGAATCTTGTACTCTGATCAGAATCCTAAAACTAAATGCACAAAAAGTATTTGACAAAATAAATACAATTTACATTCGTAAAGTAGAATAACATAAGCATAAAGATTATAAAATAACAAAAAATATAAGTTACTTACATCGGTGTCGCACTCACAACCTCTTTTGGACATTCAGGATTTGAGCAAACTAAAACCTATTTAAACTTCAGTTCCTCAGCACCGTCTTCAGCCTCCTCAATGACCAAAGTTGTCTCTACCTTCCGATTGCACGACCAAGGTAGTACCAATCATCTTTATCATCCACACCCATGATCGTACCAAGAACTATGACCTCACAAGGCTGAAATTAAATGTAAGAAAGTAGAGTTATACATATAAATTTGTGAAACAATTTTGTTTAATAAACACACACCTTATCCAACAGCGTAATATCACGGAAATTGGAAAACGGATGCTTGACTAAAAAGTCATCCACAAGATTGATGCTTCCAGATGAACCAATTGATTTCTGACCATTAGAGGATGTTTTACATTTTTTTTAACAGAAAACTTCAATAAAACAGACGAGGCCTCGGAACAAGGCCCGTCACAAAATTACATCATGTACAAGGGGTAATTTCCCCAGTCATTCCACACAATATCCTTAAACCTAGAACGATGTTTAAGCCAAAAAAAGGATAAAGTCTTAGCACCCGTGACAACCTCCACGACTTGAGGCTTCGTGTTTTGAAAGATCTTTTTGTTTCGTTCATTCCAAATCATCCAACAAGTCGCCATAATAATGCCCCTTAAAACCTTCTTTTCCCACTTTGACTTTGTGTGTAAGAAATCCATTCGCAATAAATCTTGAACCGAATCGACCCACCAACCATTAACTCTACACCAGTTCCATATCTTACTCCAGACACCAACCGAAAATCCACAATTAACCATAATATGCGAAACCGATTCCTGAACAGCTTCACATAGCGGACATGACAGATCTGTAAGGTGCAACCTCCTTTTAAGCAACGCTGCACGGGTCGGAAGACGATCAAGCTCCATACGCCAAGTAAAGAAAAAAAAACCTGTTTTTTATAAACTGTTTACTTTGTTCTCAACAAACTTGTTTACAATAATATAAGCAAAAAAAAAAAAGGTAACAACATCAATAAATAGTTCATATTATTTTATAAACTGTTTACTTTGTTCTGAATGCATGAATCTCCTCTATGTCAGCATTGATAAACAGCCTTGTTATATGGAAACCATTAGATAGCGTTGTCTTCCCTGTGAAAAAAAATTAATATCAGAGATTAGGATATTCAATTTCGTAAATCATATAAAAATTTATATAAAATCCACAAAGTTTATAAACAGTGGATACCTTTATACTTGTTGAAACTACCAAACTGCACAAGCAGAACAACATGGACTTCTTCTTTATGGCTCTGAATGTAACCAAACATCTCATCGCAGTACTTATCCCATAAAGTGCAGTTTAACTTGATACCCCTACATAAATAGAAATTAAACACATATGAGGATATCATGTAAAAAAATATATCATACTAAAGTTGCAATGAAATTAAATTAGAATTTAATAAACAGACTTTTCATACAGCAATTGCAAGTTCATCTATTTGCTATCTTTTCCCATCTTCGTTTTGGTCACTTCTGGTTCAGACCACTCATCTATATATCCAATAAAATTTGAAATTTTTTTTTGATTAAAAACAAATGTAATCAGCACAAAAACTATAATTAAAAAAATAATATATATTTATATATTTTTTATTTTCGGATGTGGTTGTTATATATGATGAAGTACAAACCAACTCGATACTTGACATCGATTTCACCGGCTTTAATGGACTCAAACGATGCTAACCGAATACCATATACACTTCCATCAAAATTCTCACACTTTTTAACCGATGTATCAAAGTTTAAGCTAATAGCATGATCCTTGTCAAAGTGTTTGAAATTTGACTTAATGACAGAAAGTTGAGATTTATAAATGTAATAGACTCATTTTCATTAAGCAAAATATCATTTTTTTCATAAACTTGTTCCAAACAGTAGCCTGCATCCTGGTCCCCTAATCAAAAACAAAAATTAAAAGTGGTTAGTATAAACACCAATATAAAAATTAAGGTACATCTTAAATAGCAAATGACATTCAAACCAACCTGTTCATCCATGACCACCATTTCAATACCAAGGATTTCTCCTTCTCTCTTTGGATTCACACGAATCCAAAGTCTTATGACCTTGACCTTGATGGTAAAAACCTTGGATCTCCAATCAAGATTGTTTAAAAAAGTAATAGTGTTTTCATCCATTTCGATGAAATATGAGTTGAATATAGATGATTGATGTTAGAAAATGCTTAGTAATTGAATCAAATGAATGTAGTAAGTAACTATATATACAAATTTTGGTAAATTATTTTTGTAAAGTCGAAAAATCAGTTTAATATTATAAAAAATTGTTACCGAAATTATGCAGAAGTATTTTTAGAAATGGATTGGCATTTCTAAAAAACCCACAAATCTCAAAAATATGAGGAAATATATGATTTCGTTACCTAAAAAAAAGTAAACAATAGTCATTTATTTAAAACAATCTATACATACAAAACCTAAAGAAAAACATATGCAACTTTTATTCCAAACAATCCTAAAACTAAACTCTAAAGCAATGCATGCAAACGAAACATAAATACAACACCACACAAAACAATCAACACAGAAAATACATCAAATTAACAATTAAAAAAGTAACCTGAAAGTGTATTCTAACCAAGAAATTAGGTTTGTGGACAAAAGAATAAGAAAATACAACCAATAACTTAGATTTTTGAGTAAATTACAAGTTTTGTCCTTTATGTATGTCCCAAATTGCATGCGCTGTCCTTTGTCTTTAAAATTGATGAATTTTGTCCTTAATGTTTGCAAATCGTGCACGTTATGTCCTTTAGGCCAAACCCAGTTAGATTTTTTGGTTAAATTTGGTCATGTGCCTTGCACATGAGGGTATTCTTGTCATTTTATCTCTTCAGGGGCTATTCTGTAAAATAAGTTACATGTAGGGACTAGTTTATAAAAAATAATCTAACTACTCTTCTCTCACTTATTGCAGAAAACTTCACAATCACCATTAACATCAACATTACTCTTCTCTCATAAAAACTACTCTACATATTCATAAAAAAATCACCAGAAATATTGATCATCAATAACCATTCTTGAAGAAGGGTATGCATATTCCTCTTCCAGCTCTACTTCTGCACCAAACTATATCAGCAAGAATCTTCAAATCAACGCTGACTAAACCATAAATCGTCGCTCTGCTCCTCCATCTTCACCGAATATTTCTTCAATTCGACGGTAAATCACTCTAATCTCTTTGATCTATAAAGTTTTGATCCTATCTGTTTTCTCTCTCTATCAAGTTGAGAGGTTGACGGTGGCGGGTTGTGATGGTGGATGTGGTGGTGGTCAGTGATTTAGGTTGTTTGGGATTAGGGTTTCGGTGAAGGTGGTGATGATGGAGGCGGTTGGGGGTTGTGATGGTGCATGGGGTGGTGGGTTTTAATGATGGTGATTGGGCTTAGGGTTCCGGTGGGGGTTGTGATGGTGGATGGGGTGGTTGGGTTAGGGTTCCGGTGGTGCTTCAGGATCTGTCGTTTCAACGTTTTTCTCAAGTTCTATTAACAAATTTGCTGCATTTTGTTTTTCTCTGTAAGTCATTACATTAAATTTTACCTTTTTTAGTTCTAATTGCTGTTTTTTGATAAATATTTTCGATAATTTTTGTTTTATATTTATTTTGATGAATTTTGAAATTAGGGTTTGTGAAACAATGGATTTGGGGGCAAAATCAGTGGATGAAGTGTTGGAAGAGATAATGAGGATTCATAAATCGCCTTTTCTATGTTGTTTGATTTGATTTCTTAGTGTAACCTTTCCCGTAAATCAATAGAATCACATCTTCTTTCTTCCTAATTTGATTATCACTGTTACTTCAATTTGAGATCACTTCATTGTGGTGGTGGTGTGTTGATGGAGATGGTAGGAGACTGAGAATCAATGTGGTGGTGGTGATAAGTTTTTAAAATATTTTGTTTTAGGTTTTTAAATAATATTAAATAAATGGCTAA